>WNNJ02003247.1:0-55621 GCA_012934845.2 Pomphorhynchus laevis | reverse complement strand
ATTTGATCAATCATAATCAAAAATTTAATTCATTGTATCCGACACATGGATCATGAAACGCGACTTTACTGTAAATGTAAAGTGTAATGTCTAGAAAACACAACGTTCATCTAAGGCGTCATGTATGCAAGTTAGGAGCTCACAAAGTTCAACGTCGTCCTCTTATTTATAAAAGAAATCAAGTTACTTAATTTTAATTATACTATTACGATAAGATATTATCTTATTCCAGTAAAGTAATAATTATCTTAAAATTTAAATGTTAATTAAATATAAATATTGTAACTTTTTATGCGAAATAATTCGTTAAATTTAAATGTATTTTATATACACTATACTTCCATTGAGCGATAGGAATTCAAGTACATTGTCACTACAGTAGTGCTTCTTATATCAAACGTAGACAAATATCTTGAATTCTTTCTCGTTTTGCAAATAAATGATCTCTAAATCTGGACAACTACAATTTATTGACAAGTCACAAAGATGATTATGCATTGAAGATGAAACAGACACGAAATATAGCTGTCTTGTGGTATTGGGAAGAATATAGCATGACTATAAATTCGAAATACGTGACATGCTTCGGTTTTTGGTAGCCTGAGTAATGGATGCATCTTTGGTGAGAAATGAAGAAACTTTTAGGTGAAAAATGGTTTAATTTATTCGTATTTGTTTTATGGATATAAAAATGATGCTATTCTCTCTTTATATTAATTATATATATGTATGGTTCGCAGATATTAAGCGGCTGGTTGCAAATATTAAAATTTACCATGAAAGTATTTCTTTGTAAAATTTATAGTGGAGCAGCAAGCAGGTGAACATTTGATCGCATAGGTCAGTGTAAATAAAAGTTATTTGATTATGTATTTCAATTTTTATCTGAAATTTAAATCTAAAGCGTATTATGCATGTGCTATAATAAAGTTGAATAAACACTTAAGCTGTTTTGTTCTATTTGGTCGCAAATTAGGAAGTAACAAAATAGTTTTTTTTCATCAATATCTGTCATTGAATTATATACACAATGAAATTTAAAATCATTCATTCTTGTTTCCAGATTTTCTGAAATGTTGTTAGGTTATAGTTAATTTAATGAGTTTGATTGCAGCAAAACACAATGTGCATGTCGTCAATCATGAACGATCACTCAAAATCTTAACATTTTTAGGCGAACAACATCACTTTTGATTTTCAAGATTAGAATGCAATTTTTATCAGCAACGATTACGTAATAACAAAAAACGCCTTATCCTATCCCTCATCTCGTACATTTTAATTAGAATAATGGTTTATTTCGAGAGGATTAACAAACTTATAAACCGTTTGTTTCTTCGTAAGACGCGTACTTATTAAATTATTACACGATATTGTTCATTCGTATTTCTTATTCCTTTGTTTTAACTTTAAGACTACTATTGGAACAATTTTTTTCATTCTGTGATGATAATTTAAACTTTATTACATAATATAATTAATTACAACCTCGTTGTCTTTGTTCTTTGAATACACCAATTTACAAAGTTGATTTCTGCTGCAATTCCTTCTCCGTTTTGTAGTAAAAGTAAATAGTTTACATTTAAATCTTTTCTTTCAGCAAAGCAATTTCCCCTTCGGAGAGTTAACGATGCCGACTCGTTTAAAATGATACGATTTGATTGAGCATTCTCTGTTGTCACATAATATCATAAGGCTTAAAGTCGGCTTACGACAGGTACAAACTAATTTTCAAAATTGCCTCCTATTCCGTTGTGCTCAATATCACTATTGAGCCACTACTATAGTCATGCTACTATTGTATTTTTGTAACGCGTTAATAACTACAGAGCGGCGTTGATAATGTCTAAAGCTGAAGAGTCCCAATGATCGATCGAGTTGATTAGCAATATCACAGTTTTTGTTGTAATAATTAATTCAAATCAGATCAATTATCTCTGTTTATGTATTTTGTATGTATATATAAACCTAAAAATAATTATTTCAATCTCAAGATTTTATAATTACGATTTTAAAAAACTAAGAATTTTCTAAAACTCATTTTTTATAAAGTGATTTATAAATTATATACGATGTATCAAAATTAAAATTAAAGGTCATCTGAAAGAACCGCTATTTGACCGCTTTCGATCACTATTTCTCGAGATTTAGTCATTTCAAACAAAATATATTACATTTTGCCTCACTATTCTAGGAAAGCACATTGTAGCGGGGCAAAATACATGCTAATGACATCTCCTTTGATATAATTAGATTATCTTTCATGATTATTCGAAGAGTATAAAATATGGATATTTACTATCGATAAAAAGTTTCAACTTTGGAGATTAAATTTATTTTTAATAATATTTTGATGATTTATATATTATAAAATTTCCAGTTTTGTTTAAAATTTATAGTATTTTCTTTTAAAATATGTATCTATTACATTAAATGGTTTAAAAATCAATATCATTGCATTATTGCAATTCTTAAAATTTCATTATTTGCTGTATTATATGTAATGTTATATGGTACGTATGAATAATCATGAAACATTTTCGAGTAAATTTAAATGTCATCTTTATGTTAAAATTTAATAAGCGATCCAAACGAAACAATTAAATATAAAAATCAGTGAATTTACGTATTATCGATATATGACCTGTAATCTTAATTCTGATACATCGTATATTATAAATCAATTAAAAAATGAATTTATAAAAATTTCTTATCTATAATCTAAGTTATAGAAATTCTTAATATTGGAATATTCATTTTAATATTTATATATAGAAAAAAATACTTAGAGTCACTTAATTGAATTGGAATAGAGCAAGCATCTTTGCCTTATTCTGCTCAGCAATGGTTTATGTTTTCGCATTACCTAATTTAATTAGCATTTCTAATTTAATTTTATACGGTTCAACATTATCTTTTTGATTATGATTTTATACAAACTGCATTACTTTCTTTTACTTGCCTAAAAATTGCACTCATCGCTTCCATTCCCATGTAACAAATAAATGTTCAATTTATTTGATTGCTAATTAGAAATCAATTTAGAAATGATAATTAAATTAGCTAATGCCGAAATCATAAACACCTACTGAACACAAAACGGCAAAGACGCTTGTAGCCTCCAATAAAACACAACGGCAGAGGAGGCAATCTCGAAAATTATTTTGTACATGTCGTAAGCCGTCTTTAAGCCTTATGATACTATGTGACAACAGAGGATGGTCAATCAAATTGTATCAGTTTAAACGAGTTGAGATCGTTAAGCCTCCGAAAAAGAAATGACTTAGTTGTAAGAAAACATTCAAATAAACTTTACACTTCTACTTCAAAACGGAGGAGGAATAGCAGTAGAAATCAACTTCGTGAATTGATGTATCCAATGAGCGAAAACCACGAGGTCGTACTTCGATGAAAAATGCTATAACATTCAGCTTATCGTAGCCCCAACAAAGCAATTGCTTCAAGAGTAGACTTTGAATTCAAACAAATACATAAGAAATACGAATGAACAAGA
The DNA here is from genome assembly GCA_012934845.2 of Pomphorhynchus laevis. Lineage (NCBI taxonomy): Eukaryota > Metazoa > Acanthocephala > Palaeacanthocephala > Echinorhynchida > Pomphorhynchidae > Pomphorhynchus > Pomphorhynchus laevis. Next base: position 52,107 of record WNNJ02003247.1, on the reverse strand, counting down.
TTGTGGTAATAATTTAATATGTAAGTCTTACGAGGAACCATACGTTTAATAGATTTGTTGATCAGCTCGAAATTAGCGATCATTACAGTTTAAATGTTACGGGATGAGGGTAATGATAGGGCTATTCGAAATTATTATGTATTTTACATAACTTAAATTTACATTCTAATCTTGAAAATCAAAAGTGATGTTGTTCGCATTCGTTTTAAAATTTTGACTTGTCGTATAAATTGTTCATGCACGTACCAAAACATCCATCGTTTGCCATAGTAAACATTATCTTTCACAAGAACAATTAGAATTTCGCGAGAAACAATCAAAGATCCACACTATTGAGGAAATCCAATTGTATGCAGTATTTATCGAATTTGCAAGGGCATTCGATTCCGTGAATCCCAGTCAACTAATCACCAAACTCGAAACTTAAACAAAAATATATAAGTTGCTAAAATATTCAATAAAATTTTAACTATAAACGTATATCCTTGATTTAATAACAGAAATATTCAATTTGTTGAAAACCATATAAATCTAAACAAGAGTATTTCATTGACCACTGCCATCATCAGGCATATAATTTTTTTGAAACAACTTTGAAATCAATTTTATCTAAGGATTTTATTAAAGTAAAAATTCATAAAGTTAAACAACAGTTTATACACTACATTACGTTTTTCGCTATAAATACTGATAAATGCTGTTTCGATTAACATTTTTAAATTATAAATTGATGTGCTCTGCGTTCCGTTTATTGATTACATTTAAAAAATATTTTAAATGTTTTCCATTTGTTCGTAGCACACAATACGAAATTTTATACTCGCATAACGATTTGTTTTCTTGTTTGGTCTTGTAAACGCATGTAAGAAGGTATTTGCCTATTGCGCATAAACAAGTATTACAAGTTATCATTTTTTAATTCAAAAAATGATCAAATAATGAGTCTGAGATCAGTTTTCTAGATCAGTTATGAGTTGAACTTAAAGAAATGTATTTCATTTTAGCGGTGGTTTAGGGAGTCACCGTCAGTCTAAGCTGAAAAAAATTGATTTAATAAATTTAGTGAATTAACAAATTAGTATATTGTAGGCGAACATTTATATAAAATTTTATAAAATCCACAAGATAATAAAAAATCCTATGTCTATAGAATTAAAAATATATCTTATATCCACAAACAGGAATTTATGCTAAGATAAATCGAATTTTACTATTCATTTCGGTTCTCAATGACTTGGCACTTCAATCAATACAGTTATGTAATGTTGAGCGTTGTATACAACCAACATTTACAATGTTTCATTTTTGACACAGATTAATTTCTCTCAAATTAAGACTGTTCATTCAATTCGTGATAAAAGCTTTCTTCGAAGCAACTAATTATCCTCATCCATTAGAACCATAGCTGTAAAAAGCGCCTAGTCGAATTTTACATAGGGACTACTTGGTGGTTAATATTTGAACAATGATGTTGTATTTTTTAATACGATAAACTTAATTTGTTATTGTGAACACTAATCAACGAAACATTACATTATCGTATATTTCTACTTATAAGAGTATAGACTACGTGACGAATGCAACTATCTATATGTGGTAAACCGATTCAATTAAATTAGCAAACCTAAAGATATGATAAAATATCAAAACTCATATTATGATAACTTGATTGAAAGGCCAAACATTTTCTTATTTTTATCCTTTGTAAGATACTGCTTAATGCTCTAAATAAAATATCTAATAGAATTAATTAAAACATCACGAAGAAAAAATAAACGATACCTTCATTAGGATCGGATGCCTGCTATAAGCCTTGTTACAAGTTTATATTAGAAAGAAAATTTATTTAAATGTATCGTTTCCTGGTAGCGTTCATGTCATTGTTTTATTAATCATGTGACTTGTCTCTTTAATTCGATTATTATGAGCTCGACAAGCACTTAGTATACATCACAATCTTAAACACAATATAATAAAAAATGTTATAATCGAATCTAAATTGTATATACTAAAGTACCACATATTTATACACTACAATTTATAGATCAAGCAATTACTTATTCTTCCGTTTAAAGTAACTTCGGCATTGCACAATGACACAAGTTTTTGTCCTACATCGACTCAAATTTACGTTGACACAAGTTTACGTGCCTACATCGACTCTCGGAACTTATGCAATCGGCTAAAATTTCAGAAACGCTATTTGTACGAAGGTAGTATCGCGAGGGATGCATCTTTGAATCCTAGGAGGTTTTGGTCTTATGTAGGAAACAACAGAACACTTGTCGCCACAATTAGCTCAATCCAAACGCCAACTGAAACTTTGACCGATCCGTCTCTAATCGCCCAACATTTAGCTGATGGCTTCTTGGTACAGGCTTGACTGCATGACTTTAGTTGGAAGTATGTTCTGGTTGCTCATCGGTGTTGTGTTCGTCCACTCAGAGTGGATGAGGTGTTGAACGAGGTTATGAAGCTCGATTCGTTTACATCTCCGGGACCAGACAATATCGCCTCCTTCCTCGTCAAATCCCTAGCGAACGAACTGAGCAATGATTTAACTATGTTTTTCAGATACAGCTTAGACACATCTTGGATTCCTGACAGTTGGAAGTGTGCAATTGTGGTGCCTATTCCCAAAAAGCATCCTGCTAGCTTTTGCGCGGACTTTCGGCCCATTAGCTTAACTAGCGTATTCTGCAAACTTTTAGAATGAATCATTGCTAGTAGAATCAGGGATCATTTGGATCGTAATCACATATTGGTTGAATCTCAACATGGTTTCAGGATCGGACGTTCATGCCTTACTAACCTACTAACTGCGCGTGAAAAATGGGCTGATGCTCTGGGGGCTGGGTTTCAGGTTCATACAGTATTCCTTGATTTTTCGAAAGCTTTTGATAGGGTACCACACGACGGCATAGTGTCTTTACTGTATCACTATGGACTTCATTCATATATTTGTGAGTGGGTCAGGGAATTTCTATCGAATAGGTCTTTCCGAGTTTGTGTGGGGGGGCGTGTTTTCTTATTCGGTAAATATTAATTCTGGCGTACCGCAGGGATCAGTCCTTGGCCCACTGCTCTTTATAATCTTCATTAATGATCTGCTACTCCGCTTATCATGCTCTCATCTAGCGTTTGCAGACGATCTAAAGATTTGGTCGATCATTAGAAGTCCTGCTGATCGAGTATCGTTAAAAAATGATCTAAACTCCGTGATCAAGTGGTGCGATTCTACCGGACTACGGTTGAATGTTGATAAATGTGTCCTCATGCAACTAGGTCGCCCTATTGAAACTCTAAGGTACTTTAATAGAGATATGGTCTTAAAGGAAGTGTCTCATCATAAGGATTTAGGGATTATTGTCCATAGATCCTTGAAAACAAAGTTGAACACCGACTTCTTTCTAGGTAAAGCTACTAGGGCGTTATATTGTATTAAAAATGCATTCCTCAGGTTAAGCTGTCACATGTTCAAGAGGTTATTCATCTTCATCGTCAGGCCACACTTGGAGTACTGCATTCAGGCTTGTTTCCCTGTCACTAAGCAAGAACTATTAGACCTGGAGTCTATTCTTAGGCGCGGATCGAGGCTCTGTATTGGCTTAAGTGATATTGACTATTATGTACGTCTAAGTCGTATTGCGATACTGTCGGTACGTGAGAGGTTCATATCCTTGGAAATGCTATGTATATGGCATATGTCGAATGATGTGGTAGGTTATCCCACCGATGTAATCACTAGGCGGGTAGATCAGTTGCGGGGACATAGCAGTCTTGTATAAATTTAGATTTGGCAGATTACCAAAAGTGTATAGACTCTCAAGAAGAGGAATTAACATGTCGAATTCGTTGCCTGAGGAAGTCGTTGCAGCCCCCAGTTTGAGAACGTTTAAATCACGATGCTACAAATGGATACATGAACAATGCCGCCATTCAACACTACCACTGGAATACCCTAATTAGCTACGTTGACTGACCATTTGCTTTTGTTTTATTTTTTTGGACTCTGCCTGAATAGCCTTTTGGCTTTGGTATGTATTGGAATAATAATATATCATTCATGACGTTGCAAGGAAGTTTTTTTATAATATAAGCCATAAAAACCTAGTCTTTAAATATAGACTCGTATCCCAAAACTTTCAATAGCTAAATGCTGATAAACGTATATCATAAGACATTGTACATAGCATCCGATGTTAGCAACACTACTTCTTAATACACATCAAAGAAAGAACTAAATGCATTAAGTCGTTGAGTATAGTTAGATAAGCTTCTGTTAGAAAGTAATTTTCTATGAACGATGTAAAATCGTTGAATATGGTGCGAAATCTATACGAAAAAGGCTTTCTATTATCCATGTGTACATCATGCGTGTCTTCATGGATTGACCGACGTATAACTGGTAAGCATCTTGCTTCTAGGTATTTTGATACACGAATCCGAAATACTTTTTTAACTGAAGATTTTAAAACCAACTGTTAAATGTTATCTTTGATTCATCTAAAATCGTTAAGTATGGTTCAAAAAGCTCTTGTGCAAAAGAGCTTTCTATGATCGATGTAAAATCGTTGATTATTGTTCGAAAGCATCTGGTTCAAAAGTCGTTCTCCAATATCTCTGTGAAATCTTTGAGTATAGTTCAAAAAGCTTATGTTCGGACAAGGTCTGCTATTATCCATGTTAACCAGTTGAATATGGCTCGTAACACTTCTGTTTTAAGGTGTTCTCTCATCCATGTCAAATCGTTATGGTTAAAAAACTTTCTGTTCGGAGGAGGTTTACCATCTAAAATCGTTGAATATTGCTTGAAAACCATATTTTTGAAAATGTTTTCTATTATCCATCAAAAATCTTTGAGTATAGTTCGAAAGCCTCTTGTTTCAAGGGTTTTATGATCCATGTGAAAACGTAATGGTTCGAAAACGTACTGTTTGAATAGGTTTTTTCCTATGTTCCATGTTAAATCGTTGAGTATGGTTTGGGTTATCTATGTGAAATCGTTGAGTTCGGTTTGGAGTGAAATCGTTGAGTATGGTTTGGAATTGTCTTGTTCGAAGCAGATTCACAAAGCATTTTGTTCGAAGGCTGAAACAAATGTGCGTAAAACTTTGCCAAATGCTATGTGAACGTGGTTACAATGACAAAGGTCTAGGCGGGATGGAGTAGTTAAACATGTTTGTAATATACGCATTCACAAATTGCTATGCACTGATTTCGTTTACTTGCAGATTTATCGGCAAGAATATACGGGGGAGTTGAAATTCGTGTTGATAATACCGTAGTTCTTGATGCTCCAGTTGGAAGAGATGACTACGTCCATAGTTCAATCACTGCAAAAGTATCGAAATTTTGAGCACCCGTTGGTCGCTTGGCCGAGGTCGGCATACTGGATGCTCGAGTAACATATACGAGCATGATTAGGGCCCTTCAAAAATGGATTCACACGCAGCGCACGACCCACTATCAATGCAACTGCTTTGATGAACTACATCATGTTATTCACAACACTTTTAGTAAGATTTTCTCTTTCTGCCGCTGATGATAAATCGCGGTGGACACTATTCTCTCTTCCATTGAATTGCGGTTGCCTCGGCATTGTCGATCCTTGTGTCAGCTCCCGAGAGGAGTACAAATTCTCCCAATTCTTGAGTAAACCGTTATTAAAAATAACGATTTACTCACATCCGTTTACTGAAATCTGAAATCAGAAATCACTTAGATCAAAGGTCCTCTCAGAACTCGATGACACAACAGCAAGAACGGTTGAACATTCTTCGGTCAAGGGTGCTTCATCGTTGTTATCTGTATACCCTACATATGAACCTCACTGCCCAGATGCGATAGGTGCCAGATATAATAGTCTGTCAAATAATGCGCCCACTCACTGCCCATGTGGAGAACCCACATCGGTTGCTCAGTCACTGTCATGTGCCAAAAAATGGCACCCTTCAATCAGACACGACTTAATACGTGACATTTTGGCAGATGAACTTACAGAAATATGCAATGGTGTACAGATTAAGCCAATGCTAAGGCCTGTTCATGACAGTATTATTTTCGAAAGAGCTACTACCACTACCGATTCTGAGGCTCACTGTATATTTCGTGTTGTGGATTTTATGGGGGTCGCTCGGAGCAGCTTTATTCGATACTTGCGTGTTCAACGTTTTTGCTTTGTCCAACATTTCGAAATCTACTTTAGCCTCTTTCTAGTAACATGAGCAACGAAAAAATTCGAAATACCAGGAGCGAGTGTCGTTGGTTTAACGAGCAAGTTTTATTCCTATTACACTCTTTTGCATTGGCGGAACAGGGAAGTTGGCTACTGCGGTCATCAAAAGAATAGCACACAAACTTGCAACAAAGAAAAGGCTGCCATATGCAAATGAAATATCGAGGATCCGGGCAAGAATTAGACTGCAGCTTGCACAATGCATCTCGATGTGCATCTGGGGGTCCGCGTTCTGACCGCCACCGTCTAATGATATGAGTTGAAGAATATTAGTGCATACCCTTAGATTAAATATTTATTATTTTCAAATAAATGTTCTTTCTTTAAAAAATGGAACTCTTATCCTTGTGATTGATAGAGGAGCGTCATCATGGCTAACGGTACGTTTTCGTTGCGGAAGGGTGGATACTCAACAATTTCAAGACGTAATATGCACCAGTTATAATCTGCAACCAAACAAGGTTGATCTAAATTGTGCGTGTGGAGAAACTTCCTCTTTATCACATGCTCTATCTTGCAAGGTTGGAGGTACTACTCTTATTAGGCACGATTTTATGCGCAATCTTATAACGAAAAAGTTGCTTGATGTCTGTAAGGTCGTAACGATTGAGCCGCAATTACGACCGGTTCCTGTTTCGTTCTCGAGCGCGGGTGGAATTGGACTAGAAGCGGACAAACTATTTAAATTTATTGTAAGAAAGGCTTATCAAGGAATCTTAAATTATCTACGAGAAATACGACAACTTCGCGCGAAGGTAAGCATCACACTGGCGTCCCTAGCATCATTGTGCATTCGCGCTACAAGACATCGCCTTCAGCACCAATTTCGATTTGGGCACAGTTCGGATGCGATTGCGAATATTGAGTCCAGCTGATTAATGATGAGGACACAATATGACTACTAATAGGCCCATTTGCGGGAACCAAATTTTGTAATTGTTACAAGAATATATATTTTATTAAAAAAATATTATTATAGAACACAACAGAGGAGCTCAGTACAGCTTTTAATGTTGGACATATGGGTAATATAGAAATAAAAACAAAAATAAAATAAAAATCACCCGCAAGATAAATGTTGTTTTAATTTCCGACAAAATTCTCTAGTCGACTGTGTAGTAACTATTGAGCTGTCTAATTCATTCCAAACATTGATCGCGCGATGCGGAAATGACTTTATAACTACCGATTTGCATACTTGCTGCTTTCTTAATTTAGCTTTATGTCCTCTTGTGCGATTGTGAGTGTTTATTGAAGTTAGTTGTTTTAAAGAATCACCCCCATAACTAAGCATAACTAAGCGATGCAAATAAACGAGGTCAATGAATGATCCACGGGATTCAAGGGTGTTCATTCCTAATATCTTAAAACGGCGCTCACAAGACAAACCTTGGAAACTTTCATACATGCTTGGAAGATACTCGTAGCACTCTTTGATGGTCAAGGTATCTCTAAGAAAATTGGTGCGGCAGCTGGAAGGCCCTAGTCAATGATCGTAGCAAAAATGCAGAGAATACTGTCCTAAAAATTCGAGGAGTAAGTATCGACAACGGGCGGCGAATACACCAAAAATGCCGAAGGCATTTTGCTGAAATACATCGAGAGTGCTCTTCAAAACACATAGAGCCACTAGTTTATTATTACAATTCTCTAGTCAATAGACACCTTCACAATTTAAAATATAAAAAGAAAACTATTCTTTAGTCGACAATTAGTAGACATCCAATCGCAATTAAGTAGAAGACATCCAATCTTTCCTTACAATAAATCTCATTTATAGGCCCGTTTAAGCAGTTCCGTTAACCCATCCAGTTTAGAAGCCTTCATCGCATGTAGATTGATCGCGATACCAAAGAAGGGAAATGGCATCCGTCCAATCAGGATTTCCGAGGTGTTGAGGATAATTATATCCAAGACAATTTTGGAAGTAGTGCGAGAAGACTTACAAGATGTATTGGGTAAGACTCAATTATGTGCGGCACATAGAAGTGGCTTGGAGTTTGGGATTCATTATTTAAGAGATCGCTTCAACAATAATGAACAATACGGTCTATTAGCAGTCGATGCCAAAAATGCCTTTAATATGATTAACCGAAAGGTTCTTTTAAAAATGTGAAACATATTTGCTTAGATCTTGCACAAACATTATCGAATATATACTCTTTGGATGCTGAAATGGTTACCGGAGTTACATCTTTATGGTTAAGGGAGGGAGTAACACAGGGCGATCCCTTGGCAATGGCGGCCTTTGCAGTCGCGTCTATTCCCATAATTAATCGTATTGTGAATTTGTGTCCTAGCTTTACGCAAAGATGGTATGCAGATGACGCGAACTTTGTAAGTAATCCTAATGATTTGGACAAGGTTTGAACCATTCTATGTGATGATGGACCAAAATATGGATATTTTGTGAATACATCGAAAACAAAATTCGCGAGGTGCACTTTTCACCTACGGTGAAAAAGGGGGTATTTTTCACCGTAGGTGAAAAGTGAGGTATTTTTCACCGTAGGTGAAAAAGGGACGTTTTTCACCGATACGGCTGGTTGCACTTTTCACCTACGGTGAAGTATTTTTCACCGTAGGTGAAAAAGGGACGTTTTTCACCGATACAAACCAAATTTTAATTAAAAAAAATTTACCCTTAAATATGAATATTGATTTAACAGACTGCATTATAAAAAGCAATAGAGGTAAACCAAAAATTGCTTACCAGGGATATTTTTATAATTTCAAAGAGTCTACTGCAGGAAAAAAGATTTGGAGGTGTAATAAGAGAGGCTGCAAGTCTCTTTTGAAAACAAATTTGGAAAATGTCTTCCAGGAAAGTACCTGCCATGACCATATTATGGAGGAAATTAAATTTAACAAAGTTCTAATCCAGAGAGGGGTTAAGGATCGAGCCTTGAAGTCTACAGAATCAGCCAGAAACGTGATCTTAAACGTTTTAAAAGAAAATTCAAAGCTCCAAGTTCCAATTGATCTCAAAAATATGAAAAGGTTGGTAAATGCGACAAGAAAAGCAAACAATTACACCATTGTTCCAAATTACGACATCCCCGAAGAGCTGTTTTTTACAACGGAGAATAAACAGTTTTTATTTTTTGATAGCGGGATGGACGATATAAACAGAGTTTTAATCTTCACAACAGAGGAAAATTTAAAACATTTGGTATATTCAGATGTTCTGATATGTGATGGCACATTTCGAAGCGCACCAACTTCGTTTTCTCAAATTTTTACTATACAGTGCAGAATAAGGAATATGTTTTTGCCGATGATGTTTTGTTTCATGAAACATAAAAATGAGACGTCTTACAATTCTATTTTCGAATGGTTAATGTCGAAAAATCCAAATGTGGGATCTAATGCTAAATCTATAATTCTCGATTTTGAGCAATCTAGTTATAAATCGATCAAAAATAATTTTAAAAATTCCCAACTATACGGTTGTTGCTTTCATTTGGGGCAAATTATTTGGCGAAAAGTCCAGAATCTGAAATTCGCATCAGAACTTATTAATAATGCACCAATTAAACTTCAAGTCAAGATGATTTTGGCATTAAGCTTTGTATCTTTAGAAGATGTTTCACTGTATGCTGACGAATTAAGACTATATATTGTGGAACAAAAATCTTTAGATGTTTTGAATCTTTACGAATGGTTTGTACGTCAATACATAAACAATGAAACTGGCAACAATCATATTTCTTTTTGGAATGTAAAACTCCGCACGGAAAACGGTATTCCGAGGACAACGAATTCGCTCGAGGGTTACCACAGACATCTCAATACATTAATAAACATAAAACAGACTTCAATAATTCCCATTTTGAACGAGTTGAAGAATGAACAAACGATTACTGAGAATAAATTATTTTTGTCCTTATACAAAGATCCCGTCCCAAGAATTGATACCGTAAAGGACCTGCTCTTAAAATATAATGCACTGCCCCCAGTAGATTATTTAAAATATATTGCTTTAAATTTTAATTGGAAGCTAGATTAAATAAAAAAAATTTTCTATTTTTTAATTAAATTTTGGTTTGTCTCGGTGAAAAACGTCCATTTTTCACCGTAGGTGAAAAACACCCCCTTTTTCACCGTAGGTGAAAAGTGCACCCAATCGATTTGGACAAGGTTTGAACCATTCTATGTGATGATGGACCAAAATATGGATATTTTGTGAATACATCGAAAACAAAATTGCTACTGCATTCTATGCCTGATACTCTACTTCCTATGAACGATCAAATTCAGATTATCTTAGATGGATTGCAAATATTAGGTACGCCAATCGGCAATGAAGAATACATGGAGTCAATAACGTCTGATAAAGTGAGTAATTGGATCACGTTAATTGGTCGACTGACTGATGTAGCTAGCATATATCCTCATGTAGCGTTTTGTTGCCTGACAAAGTCTACACAGTAGAAGTGGTCTCATTTTTCGCGAACAACACAATGCCGTTGTTCATCATTAGAATCACTACGTGAAGCAATTGGTGATCGCTTTGTTCCAACTTTGTTACGGAGAGATGTTCCCTCTTGTATGCTTGATTTACTTTCTTTACCTATCAGATATGGTGGATTAGGAATCGAGCGACTCGAGCATACCGAACATCAGTTCGAATGGTCCAGAATATTAGGTGAATGTTATCTTAGAGACGTAACCGGTGATATTCCGCGCACCACACAAAAGGAATTATTGAGAAGCATTCAAAGTTATCGAGATCGCCTGAATAATGAGCGAATAGAATACATACTTGTGGTATCACATTTAATTACTTTATCATTTATATTTAACTTTACCTACTATTTGTAGATTCGTGAATAAAAGCCATTTATTCTCTCTGATTATCACAAAAGAAAAAGAAAAAGTTCCAAAAGAAAAAGTTCCAAGTCATTTCTAAAATAGCGCGATCTCAGATCCCTGTTCCTGATCAAGCATCTTCCACGTCGGAATGCAAATATGTTTATACCAGTTTTGAAGTTGGATGCGATTCCAAAGATTGTGATGTATGGACACTTGTTCGTGTTAAAATATCCGACCACTCAGTGTATAAACGTAAACAGTTCACATGCGGTTTTTGTACATCAGTACGACTACTACAGTTATCCTGCTCCTCTACTCCTGTATCACACACGATCACTCAGACCAATGATGTTTTAGATGTTTCCCTCGCATCAACACCTGACTTCGCATCTTATAATCCATTATTGAACCTACTCTCTCACACAGTCCTCGTTCAACTACGATTGGTCTGTTGATCAGACCAATCATTGATTATGCTTCGCCGGCGACTTTTCCTTCTACGCGTGGTGAAATAAACCAATTAGAAAAGATTCTTCGCCGATTTTCCAAGCTATGTTCTGGTCTTCGGAACATCGCCTACTGTGATAGACTAAGCCAACTAAATATTACTTCAGTTTACAAGAGATATGTGTACAATGATTTATTACAGTTATGGTGAATGATCCATGTCTTTCCTGGTTATCCATCGGAATCCGTTATTCTAAATGATCGCCCGAGCCACAGAGGACACTCTTTATCAGTTGTTGTGCAATAACACGGGAAATGTCATAGATACTTGCGATTATCTCACAGAGCGGTAAACTTATGGAACCTATTGCCGAATTCGATCGTGTCTATGGCACAGTACAAATCTTTCCAGAATGCGCTGAGCATGTGGATAAAAAGAGAAGATTCTTTGCAGGAAATATATAACTATATGTGACAATTTATTATTGCTGAACTACTTTTTTTTCTTTCTTTTTTTCTTTTCTTAATATTGTGATCAGACAAAATGACTCTTTTATGTGTCAAAGTCTTGTAATAAATAATAATAATAACTAAACTTCCATTAATCTTCCTCATTCTAACAATGCTAACGGTAAAGCTTTTCATCTCGTACCTCCTCTTTCCTATTCCTCTCCCAATCTAAATAAATCTAAAACTTCTTTATTCTCTTCACGTACTCATTACTCGACCTCCCCCGTATCACTTTTCAATAATTTACATCATTCCGTAAAAATCATATCCAGTAACATTTCCGATCAACTGATTCAACACTCCACTCCTGTTACACATGCTCCAACCTATCTTAATTCTCCTTACTCTACTTCCACGTATCACTTTCCAATAGTCTACATTCTTCCATCAAAATCATTTCCAGTAACATTTCCGATCAACTGATTCAACACTCTACTCCTATCACACATGCCCCAATGTCTCTACGTAAAATAACTCTACTGCTTCTAACCATATCGGTATGTTTGCCATTGCTCGTCACCCAATGTCTCTACGTAAATTTAATGTTAACATCCGTTACACCTCGTTTGAATTACTCATATGCAGATTATCAACACCTTTCCCTCTGGAACTTGTGATTGTATACCATCCAGGTTCAGTTGCCCCATCACGTATCTTCTTTAACGACCTTGCAGATCTTATGTCTCATTGTTCATTGTCTTATACTTCTTTTGTTCTCGGTGACTTTAACATTCGTATTGATCGCCCGGCTGACTCTGACTCTATCACTTTAACTAATCTTTTTTCTGATTTTAACTTTTAATTACTTTCAACAATCCCAACTCATATTCTGGGCGGTGCTCTCGACATCATTGCTGTTTCAAACTGCTTCAATGACTATACCTCCTTGTCAATTACTGATCCTGGTTTGTCCGATCATTTCCTTGTCACTCTTACTCGTCCCCATCCTCCTTCTACACATTTAACATTATCCACAACAAGTAGACACTGGAAACTTCTCGATATCCCTATTTTCTGCACAACCTTACTCAATTCTTCACTCTTTTCACTTCTTAACTATCTCTCTCCCGATGATCTCTGAATTCTGTTTGATTCTGAACTTACGTCGATCCTCAATAACCTTCTGTTTAGTCGACTTCGACGTTCTCAGCGCTTTCACTATGCTCCCTGGTTCGATTCTGACTGTAGTCTTTCTAAGCGTCGACTCCGTCACTCTTTCGTATGTATAATCGCTTTCTTGAACGTTCTCCCAACTCACTCCCTCCAAATCTCCGTAATTCCTACTTTTCTCTACGCTGTTCACATCTCATTCTTCTACGTACTAAACGTACTCACTTTTGGCGAAATCAACTCGAGTCCTCTTCCAACTCTAAATCTCAATGGAAAATCTTTAACTCCATTCTTTCACGATCATCTACCCCTTGTAATATAAATCCTGATGAATTTTCTTCTTATCTACAAACTAAGCTATCTAATTTACTTTCCCTACTACCCATAGCCTCCTATACCCACTCTTCTCTTTAAATACTTCCCTCCCAAAACTATTCCACATTCTTCCCGTTTCGTCTGATGAAGTTTCTTCAGTTATGCTGTAAAACTTCGGTTATGCTGTCATTACCTAATAAAACCTCTCCTTCTGACCCAATTCCCACTCTCTTGCTTAAAAATATCTGCTCCTCGATCTTACCCTTCCTAACCACATTGTTCAACTCGTCCATCCGTAGCCGTACATTTTCTTCCATCTGGAAATGGGTCACTGTTCGTCCTCATCAAAAAGCAATCTCTCGACTCCTCACTACCATCTTTGTACCGTCCTATTTCACTTCTCTCAACCCTCTCTAAACTCCTTGAGCGTCTCGTTCTTAAGCAAGTTAATACATATCTCTATTCCTCTAACTTATTTCCTCCCTTCCAAGCCGCTTTTCGCTCTAATTACTCTACCGAAATTGCATGTCTTAAAGTTTATAACGACTTACTCATATCGCGCGATCATAAATTATGTAGTGTCATAGTTTCTCTTGATCTATCGTCTGCTTTTGACATCGTCGATCACTCGATTCTTCTCCATCGCCTTCGTCATGATTATGGCTTCTATTTAACAACTGTATCATGGTTTTCTTCATATCTATCAAACCGTACATTTCGCGTCTATTCTAACTCTACTCTCTCCCATCCTTCGTCCATCCCGTCCGGTGTTCCACAAGGCTCCGTATTAGGCCCTATGCTTTTCTCTCTTCTTATCGGTAATTTGTCTTCGATTTCTCATAAATTTAACTTCCATGTTATGCAATATGCTGATGACATTCTCATCTATGCTCATGCACCTGTTTATCCTATTCACCATCTTAGCGTTTCTACTTCCGACTGTCTTGTCTCAATTTCTAATCATCTTTCCTCCCTTCGCCTATCTCTAAATCCTGATAAATATAAAATTATATGGACCCTACCTCGACGCCTCAGCATAGAACCTCCCAACGTATCACTAAATTCTACAATTCTTCCTATCGTTGATAATCTCGTTTTCCTAGGCTTCCATTTCGACAACCGACTTTCACTTAAACCTTTCGTTAGAGATAAAGTACGCTCATCTACCTTGATACTCCGCAACCTCATTCAAGTTCGTAGATTGATCGATTTCCCTTCTTGTATGACTCATATCTTCTCTACTTTTTTCTAGACTCGATTGTTGTCTTAGTCTGTTTTCCAACTCACCTAAATCCACTCTTCTCCCCCTACAACGCATCCTCAACGCAGCCGTCCGAATTCTCCTTCGTCTTCGTCGTTTTGATCATTCATCCTACCATCCTACTTCTCTCGATTTGCCTACAATTTATTGTCGTGTTCAAATTCGTCTTCTTCTCTTTGCTTTTCCGCATTGTAACTCTTCATACCCCTTCATTTCTCAATCTTCCTTTTCTTGATAATTCTCGTCCTGTTTACTGTTCCTTGCGTTCCTGTAATTCCCTTCTTTTACATGTCCCAAACTACTCTACCTCCTTTGGACTCTGCTCCTTCCTGGTGGCTGCTCCTTTATCGTGGAACCATCTGCCCATTCATATACGCCAATCAACTTCTCTGCCGTGCCTCAAACGCCAAATCCGATCCCATTTAAACAATTTATCTGCTTGACTTTTTCATTTTTGTTAGTGTACTTGTAAGCGTGCAGTTTGTACGCATTTGCCACGTTAAATAAATTTGTATTATTAAAAAAGTGGTACTGCAAACGCAATTAAGTTTGCAAGTGAATATAGACCACTCGTTTGACTTAGTTCAATTCCATTTTCAGTGGATAAGTTTCACCTTACAGGTGATGAGTTCAGAGATACTGTTTTTCTACGATATAATTGGGACCCACCAGATGTACCAAATGGCAAATGCTTTTGCGGACAAGGCGGAACTTTATCACACATGTTATCATGTAAGATTGGTGCTTCAACAATCATCAGACATAATGCAATCAGAGACATTATCTCATATGAGCTCACAAGGGTTTGTCATGCTGTGGAAACAGAACCACGATTGAAACCATTAAATAATACTGTTGAGTTTGAGAATTAAAATACTTGCAGAGAGAATGATGAGCGTGCCGATGTTGCCTGAAATGGTTTTTTCAATCACGGTTTGAGCAGACGTTTATCGACGTCGTGGTATTTAATCATCTTGTTCCATCGTGTTCAAAATCTGCCAAAGCAGCATTTCAATAGCATGAATCCCGAAAGCGCACCAAATACGGAGAAAGAATAACCAAAGTAGAAAGGATAATTTTTCTACCCGCTGTTTTTTCAGTTTTTGGTAGTACGGGTCAAGAAGCCGATAGAATTTTGAAAAATATTGCTAAAATGCAAAATGTCAGAACCGATAGTGAGTACGCTGATGTTATTTGCCAATTGAGAAGAAAGATTGGATTCGCCTTGGTACAGTCAGCTTCTCAAGCAATAAGGGGTAGTCGCTCCACAAAAGGCAATCCCTATCATTTGAATGAATAACATATTATTATTATTATTTCGACAAACAGACGAGCAAAGCTCACAGTTGCACTGTTAAAAAAAGAAAAAGTAAAGAAAAAAAAGACTCACAAACAAAAGTCACAAAAGTTTATGTTTGAATGCTGAAACCGATCTTGAGTTGACAATTTCTTCACTTAATCGGTTCCACTTACTTACGATTCGGTGTCCAAATTGTACAGTTTTAGAGCGTATAACTCGGCGATGGGCTAAAGTAAAATTGTGTCCACGCAAAGCCCGACTTTTCCGAACAGTCATCAATTCTCTTAAGACGTGATTTCCCTTGTGTAAAGCTTCCCATGTTGAACACATATCTCGCCGAAACCGAAGGTCGCTTATAGAAACCATACCAAGTTTTTTTAGCCTTTCATTATAAGGTAAGGCTTTAACTGAATTTACGAGCTTAGTTGCCCGGCGCAGCACATTTTCAATTCTACTTTTCTCGTATACTGTTCTTGGGAACGAACATTGTGATGCATAGGTAAGATGACTGATCACAAATGCGTTGGCGAGTGCTCTAAATGAAACTGGACTCAACACACTAAAAGTTCTACGAATCATCCCAACCATTCGATTTGCTTTCGAGCAAGCCAACTCAGTATTCCAACTAGTCGAAAAATCATTCGCAACTACTATTCCAAGGTCGCTAAGACGAGTTACTACTTTAATGTTCTGATCCTCAAGATGATAAGTTGGATACACACTATGACTGCGTGATTGTAAACGCATACAAGCACACTTTGATATATTCAGTGACAGACCATTCATATAAGCCCAGTTGGAAATGCTGTCGATATCCGATTGAACTAGCACCGTGTCCGAATCTGACCGGATAGCCTGCCAAATTTTTAGGTCGTCTGCATATAAAAGAGAGTGTGAGTTTAAAATGGAAGGAATGTCATTAATGAAAATACAGAATAACAATGAGCCGAGGACCGAACTTTGCGGAACTCCAACATTGACCGGATAAGGATCAGAAAGAGAACCATTTACAACAACCTGATAGAATCTGTTAGATAAAAATTCTTTTATCCAGCGAATAATAAGTGGATCAATGTTTAGAGCACGCATTTTCTGAATCAAGATGTCATGTGGAACCATATCAAACGCTTTTGAAAAATCAAAAAATACTATATCAACATCAAAGCCCTTATCAACTAACGAACCCCAGCTATTCTGGGCAATCAAGAGATTAGTGATTGTTGAGCGATCCCTTCGAAATCCATGTTGATTGTTACATAATAATTTGTTGGATTCTAGATAATCGCTTAGAATGCGGTATATTATCCTTTCCAAAACTCGACAGAATACACACGTTAGACTTATCGGGCGATAATTTTCAACTGAAGATGGATCACCTTTCTTCAAAATGGGCCTTATCAACGAAAGTTTCCAATTCATCGGGACACAACCGAAGTACAAGGAGGCGACACAAATCCAATATAGTGGTATGCCGATAACACCAACGATTGAAAATGATTTAAGGGTAAATCCTCCAGCAAAACTTCAAGTAAATCATCCGGGGTATCCTCTAATTGATTCTACTCCACTGCTCCCCAAATCTTCCTGGAAAGTAGCCGTTTTAAATATCCGCTCTCTTAGTAACAAGGTTGATTCAGTATATGATCTTTTCCTTCATAAATCTTTGGATGTTTTGTGTTTAACCGAATCTTGGCACGTTGATCAGAATGATTACTCTCTTAAACGCCTCCGCTCTTTAAATCTCTCTGTGATCGATAAGGCTCGTCAACGACCTATTAGTTCAAATCGATCAATTAACCACGGTGGTCTTATAGCTTTCTCTCACCATTGGTCTCCATTGCAATCATTACCGTTGCCATTTGTTCCTCTCACTTTCGAACTACTTGGGTTCCGTGTAAAAGCCGGCTCGTCGTTTCTCAATATCTATTTATTCTATCGGCCTGGATCATGTCATCCGTCTGACTCTTTTTTCTGTGAACTGTCAAACTTACTTTCTTTCATCTTCCTCTCCGGTTTACTTTGCGTTGTACTAGGTGATATAAATGTTCGCTTAGACCGTCCTCGTGATTCCAATACACTAAAGACGATTTATACATTTAACGATCATGATTTTCAAATCATGTCTCCTCATTATTCTTCTACTACCCATATTCTTGGCGAAACCCTCGATACTGTTGCCCTACCTACGCGTCTTGCCTTGTCTTCTTCATTGTGCATATCTGGTTCTGCTCTATCCGACCACTTCCTTGTTACATGTTCTCTCCCTTTGTTAAAAATCAATGTTCCTGCGAAAATTATCTCGTGTCGTTCTTGGAAATTCCTCGACTTTTCCCTTCTTCGCTCTCATATTAATCGCTCTCCGTTAATGTATCCTTCTTCTATCTACCAATCCCCTAATTACTTATGTACCCTCTTTGACAATGTATTTTGCTCTATCCTCGATGAAATTCTTCCTCTTAAAACTTTTGTTCAATCACGGCAAAATCTTGCAACATGGTTCGACTCTGAGTGTGTGACTTCAAAACGCCTCCTGCGTCGTTCTTTCAGAACTTATCATCGTTATCTCAGACTATCTTCAGAACTTGATTCATCCTTTTATCGTAACCAATTCTTTGCTCTTCGTCGTTCGCATAGGCAACTTCTGGGTTCTATGGCACATAGTTTTTGGAGAAGCAAACTGGCTTCCGCTAATGACTCTCGAACTAAATGGAAAACTCTTAATTCTCTACTTTCTCGTTCCTCTGTCACCTCCACTCTTGATCCTTCTCAATTCTCCGATTACCTAATTTCAAAAACTGTTTCTCTAATCGATTCGATCATCGTCCTTCCACAAATTTATTGTATCTCGTCTGTTCGTATCCCTGAGCTCTTTTATCTACTTGCGGTATCTGAAGATGAGGTATCTTGCCTTCTTATTTCGTTAACTTGTAAGTCCTCTCCTGCCGATTCCATCCCTACTCGAATTCTCAAATTGTTGTTAACAGACTTCACACCTTTCCTTACCAGCCTGTTTAACTCGTCAATAGTGAATGGAATATTTCTTGCTCTTTGGAAAACGTCCATTGTTCGTCCCCTACTTAAAAAGCTCTCTCTTGACCCCTCTCTTCCTTCATCTTATCGCCCAATATCAATTCTACCAACTTGATCTAAAATTCTTGAACACCTTGTCTTAGATGAGATAAACAAGTATCTCTCTTCATCGCAGCTCTACCCTTCTTTTCAATCTGCTTTCCGCTCCAATCATTCCACCGAACTAGCATGTCATAAAGTATTTTGTGATCTGCTCTCCGCTCGTGACAAAGGACTGTGTAGTGTGGTAATATCGCTCGATCTTTCATCTGCATTCGACATTGTCGATCACGAAATCCTTCTTTTTCGTCTTCGCTATCACTATGGTTTCTTTTCGTCCACCTTGGCTTGGTTATCTTCGTATCTCTCCGATCGATAATTTTCCGTCCATTCTAATTCAATGTGTTCTCCTCTATCTTCTCTCTTCTGTGGTGTACCTCAAGGTTCTGTACTTGGCCCTATTCTATTTAGCATCTTCTTGGAGATTTATCTTGTATAACTAGTAAATTCTGCTTCAGGGTAATGCAGTACGCTGATGATATACTTCTTTATTCTCATTCGTCTCCTCATTCCATAAGCCAACTTTTCGTATCCGCATCTAATTGTCTTCGTGCTCTATCAGAACATCTAATTTCTTTGCGCATGTCCCTAAATCCTACCAAATCTAAAGTGTTATGGATTTTTCCCTCCACTGTTTCTGTTATTCCTCCATCTCTGTATCTTCAGACCACAATTATTCCTGCTGTAGATAAACTAATATTTCTAGGTATTCACTTCGACAATAATCTGCATCTCGATCCCTTCATTCGTGATAAAACTAGGTTTTCAAATCTTCTTCTCCGTGATATTCGTCTCGTCAGAAATTCTCTAGATTTTAGTTCTTGTAAATCTCTTAACTCCTCCCTTCTTTTCCCATGTATTAATTACTGTCTTAGCCTTCTCATTTGCTCTTCAAAGTCATCCCTTAAACCTCTTCAACGCCTCATTAACACTGCGGTGCGCATCCTTTTTTGACTTCGTAAATTCGATCATATATCTTCCTATTTATCAAAACTTGGATTGCTAAGAATTGAACATCGCGTTCGTTTTCGTATGCTTTGCCTGACTTATCGCCTTCTCCATTGTAATTCTCTTTCTTATCTTTATCTGCCAACTCTAAGTGAATCTCGCTATCTTTCTACTCACCTACGTTCCTGTGATTCTCTTCTGCTACACGTACCTATTCAATCAACCAACTTCGGCCGTCGATCCCTACATATCGCTGCTACTCTCCTTTGGAATTCCTTACCTAATCATCTGCGATCATCATCCTCACTCCGATTTTTCAAAAAGCAGCTAAAATCGATGCTACTAAACGATTAACTTTTTTATCTGTTTCGCTTTTGTGGGCTTGTAAGCACACAGTTTGTGTGCATTTGCCACATTAAAAAACTTTTAAACTTTCAAACTTAATAACGACAACCTAATAACGACACCTAATAACGACAACATAAACACGACAACCTAATAACGACAACCACAACCTAATAACGACAACCTAATAACACAACCTAATAACGACAACCTAATAACGACAACCTAATAACGACAACCTAATAACGACAACCTAATAACGACAACCTAATAACGACAACCTAATAACGACAACCTAATAACGACAACCTAATAACGACAACCTAATAACGACAACCTAATAACGACAACCTAATAACGACAACCTAATAACGACAACCTAATAACGACAACCTAATAACGACAACCTAATAACGACAACCTAATAACGACAACCTAATAACGACAACCTAATAACGACAACCTAATAACGACAACCTAATAACGACAACCTAATAACGACAACCTAATAACGACAACCTAATAACGACAACCTAATAACGACAACCTAATAACGACAACCTAATAACGACAACCTAATAACGACAACCTAATAACGACAACCTAATAACGACAACCTAATAACGACAACCTAATAACGACAACCTAATAACGACAACCTAATAACGACAACCTAATAACGACAACCTAATAACGACAACCTAATAACGACAACCTAATAACGACAACCTAATAACGACAACCTAATAACGACAACCTAATAACGACAACCTAATAACGACAACCTAATAACGACAACCTAATAACGACAACCTAATAACGACAACCTAATAACGACAACCTAATAACGACAACCTAATAACGACAACCTAATAACGACAACCTAATAACGACAACCTAATAACGACAACCTAATAACGACAACCTAATAACGACAACCTAATAACGACAACCTAATAACGACAACCTAATAACGACAACCTAATAACGACAACCTAATAACGACAACCTAATAACGACAACCTAATAACGACAACCTAATAACGACAACCTAATAACGACAACCTAATAACGACAACCTAATAACGACAACCTAATAACGACAACCTAATAACGACAACCTAATAACGACAACCTAATAACGACAACCTAATAACGACAACCTAATAACGACAACCTAATAACGACAACCTAATAACGACAACCTAATAACGACAACCTAATAACGACAACCTAATAACGACAACCTAATAACGACAACCTAATAACGACAACCTAATAACGACAACCTAATAACGACAACCTAATAACGACAACCTAATAACGACAACCTAATAACGACAACCTAATAACGACAACCTAATAACGACAACCTAATAACGACAACCTAATAACGACAACCTAATAACGACAACCTAATAACGACAACCTAATAACGACAACCTAATAACGACAACCTAATAACGACAACCTAATAACGACAACCTAATAACGACAACCTAATAACGACAACCTAATAACGACAACCTAATAACGACAACCTAATAACGACAACCTAATAACGACAACCTAATAACGACAACCTAATAACGACAACCTAATAACGACAACCTAATAACGACAACCTAATAACGACAACCTAATAACGACAACCTAATAACGACAACCTAATAACGACAACCTAATAACGACAACCTAATAACGACAACCTAATAACGACAACCTAATAACGACAACCTAATAACGACAACCTAATAACGACAACCTAATAACGACAACCTAATAACGACAACCTAATAACGACAACCTAATAACGACAACCTAATAACGACAACCTAATAACGACAACCTAATAACGACAACCTAATAACGACAACCTAATAACGACAACCTAATAACGACAACCTAATAACGACAACCTAATAACGACAACCTAATAACGACAACCTAATAACGACAACCTAATAACGACAACCTAATAACGACAACCTAATAACGACAACCTAATAACGACAACCTAATAACGACAACCTAATAACGACAACCTAATAACGACAACCTAATAACGACAACCTAATAACGACAACCTAATAACGACAACCTAATAACGACAACCTAATAACGACAACCTAATAACGACAACCTAATAACGACAACCTAATAACGACAACCTAATAACGACAACCTAATAACGACAACCTAATAACGACAACCTAATAACGACAACCTAATAACGACAACCTAATAACGACAACCTAATAACGACAACCTAATAACGACAACCTAATAACGACAACCTAATAACGACAACCTAATAACGACAACCTAATAACGACAACCTAATAACGACAACCTAATAACGACAACCTAATAACGACAACCTAATAACGACAACCTAATAACGACAACCTAATAACGACAACCTAATAACGACAACCTAATAACGACAACCTAATAACGACAACCTAATAACGACAACCTAATAACGACAACCTAATAACGCAACCTGTTACTTAAAGATATATTATCGAGAATATCGACAACCTTAAAGTTCTAGCAGATTTTGCCAAGCACAAGATGACTAATTGCAATCTTAAACACAAAATTGAAATTGCGCATCCAACCTACAATCAAATCAAGATTTATTAACGTAACTACAATAACATCAAGTATATCAAGTGTATCATTGCGCTTTTGCCATCCCAAATGACTACTTCAGAACGCTGCTTTTCCTGCAATGGAAACAACGCCTTTTGTAAAAGTTGTAGTTGTGTCAATGAAGGCAGGCCTTGTATGGGGTGTTTGCGTTCAAAGAAGGGAAGTTTTCACAATGACGGATTGCGGTCATCTTAAAAGCAAGTATTCTCAGTAGAAACTATACCCATCACAAATTATCAGTCGCTTTTCCCCTTTCAATATGATTCTTGCAATCCAATAATATCGGATTTTGTCACGCATGAAATAAAATGTACGAATGAAAATTGTAGTCTACACTGTTATCAGGGTCCCCGTATGGATATCTCGTGAGTTCTTTCAGCAAGACTTCTTGTGCGGCACATGTGCAGCTTCTAAAATCTATTATATTATGGAGGAACTGAAAAAGCAGGAAGAGTTGACTAGAAGCTTAGAGTCCGATTTTGCAACACTTAAGCTTTCGTTACCAGAATTTTCTTCTCAACAAATTGAAAACATTTCAAAACGTTCCTTTGCAGAGGTTGTTCGACGCGAAGTTACACGGTCAGTAGTTGTTACTTCTTCGGCATCAGTTCAAAATAATAGCCCACTTAATATTATTAAAGCTTGCGAATTACTGGCGAAACGCTCAAATACAGTTATTATTAGAAATTTACCAATTTCTGAGGACGAACAAAAATCTATTCAGGCTTTATTCAGGGAGATCAGCAGACAAAAAATTCTCATTTTTCCGACTTCCTGCGAAGCGGAGTGATGTGCCTCCCTGGCTTTTAATTTCTTTAGATGGACATTCTGTAGATACTATCATTCGATCAGCTCACCGTTTGAAATCGTCATTTCTTTCCCAGAGAGTATACATTCGACCAAATTTGTCACCGGCGAAACGTGAGATTCAAAACGCGTTGCGCGCCGAACTTAAAAAGAAACGCATGGCTGATCCGTCTGGCGTATATCGTATAAGAAATACTCGTGTTTTGAGAGTGGGTGAGACTACAACTAGTACTGAGGAAACTAGGTCTGGGATATAAAATTCTTCGCCTATATGACTTTGTGAAGAGCCTTTCCCTTTCTCTGCTTCTTCAATAGTTACTAATTTTGATTTCTCGAAGGTTAGCATTCTTTTATTTGATGTTAAAGGCTTATCATCTCTGCTTTATATGGGTTTGGCCTCGTGGATTCAGCGTTTTTATGCGGTAATTTTGAATGAGACTTCTAGTCTGAATCATATTTCTCTACAAGGGTTCTATACCTTTGACCTACCTGCCCCCTCACACGGTAGAGGTCGTCCATTTGGTGGTGTTATACTAGCAATAAAGTGTTTGCCTTTTCAACTTTGTCTCACTCTGTCTCAGATAATTGCATTGGTCTTGTAACTCCTTATCTGGTTATCATTGCGGTTTTTTTAATTCCGACTTCTCTGCGGCTGACATTATTATATACAGACCGAAACTTACCGAAACTCTCGAAGCCCACCGAAACTCTCGAAGCCCACCGAAACTCTCGAAGCCACCGAAACTCTCGAAACCTTCGTTGCTTGCCGGCTAGTAGCATTACCTAAGAAAAAAGGAGGAATCCGACCAATCGGTATTGCAAACGTAGGTCGCCGTATCATCTGTAAGGCTATTCTCAACGTCATCAAACCAGACCTACTAGACGTTGGGGGAAATATTCAACTTTGTGCGTCACAACGCAGTGGGCTAGAATTCGCTGTACACTCGTTACGTGACGATTTTGGGAGTAATTCTGAGTTTGGGATGATATGTGTGAAAGCTAGTAACGCATTTAACTACTTGAATCGACATGTGTCCATTCAAAATATGCGATTTATCTGTCCAGGGTTGGCATGCGCTTTCGACAATGTGTATTCTATTGACGCTCAACTTGTTCTGGGAGGAGACTTTATATTCATGAGAGGGAATAACTCAAGAAGATTTATTAGCAATAGCCGCGTTTGCTATGGCTTTGATACCACTCATTCAAATTATAAGCGAAACATGTCCGGAAATAACCCAAAGGTGGTATGCGGATGATGCAAATTTTGTTGGTCCACCGCGAACGCTTGGAAAAGTATGGAGAATATTGATGCAATATGGACCAGACTATGGATACTACGTGAATTCTACTAAAACCTCTCTACTTCTTCATGACCAATGGAGTGAAGCGGCTACAACATTCCCTGACGTAGACATAAGGTATGATATATGCAGCATTCTCTGATCCGCAATTAGAAGGGAAAAATTTATGGACAAAACCATAAAAGATCAAGTAGATGGATTCGTAAGATTGGTTCGTCGGCTTTGCGATGCATGCTAGGTTGACCCTCATATAGCGTTTGCCGGTCTAGTGCATTCACTACAATGGAAATGGTCTCATTTGCTTAGAATGACTAAGCAAATTGATAACAGCTCACCCATCATACTGGGTCTTGTGTATCGTGCTCCTAAGGCAATATCTAAGAAACTTATTTTAGAGATAGAGTTGTATACGCGAGGAGATTGTGATACTGTGATAATTGGGGATCTGAATATGCCAGATGTTGAATGGACTTCGAATACGGTTCTTCCTACTTGTGATAGTGAATCTTGTGACCTTATGGAGTGTTTTACTTATTGTGGTCTTGCTCAATTTGTTGATGTACATACTCGCTTTTCAAGTTGTAGTTCTTCCCTTCTTGATCTTTGCCTATCGACAAACAGTCAATTAATCAGTAGTATCCAATATGATTCTCCTGTTGGTTTGTCTGATCACTGTGTAGTTAAAGTTTTGCTAAATATACAAATGAGGGTGTTTCATCATGCTCGGTACAAACGTCAGATTAATGTTTTTCGGGCGAACTATGATGTTATTACATCAAAGCTGCATAGAGTAAGTTGGCCTGATCCGGCTGTTGTCGGAGTTGACGAGGCCTGGAATCATTTTCGCGTGACGCTTTATGCCCTAATGGTAAAATTCTCACTTTTGAAGTCTAAGACTAGTCGGAAAAGCGCTCGTTGGTTTGATACTGAGCTGGCTACTGCGATGAAGGCTCGTGACTTCTGTTTCAAATGCTTTAAGGGTGGGTTTTGTGAATATGGTGTTTATAAGCAGGCGAGAAATTTATTCAATTCTTTAAAACGACATAAGCGATATTTATTTGAAAATGGTCTAGCTCATAGTTGTAGATATGATCCCAAAGCTCTATTTCTATATGTGAATAGTAGTAGGAACGGTAATAAAACAATTGGCCAATATTTTGATAGCGTTATTGCATACGACCTTGCTGAGATGTTCTCAAGGCATTTTTACTTGGACAAAGAGACTACAAACGAGTATTCTGAACCTATCCAGAACAGTGAGACGATAAGAGGTGCTAGTGTTTCATATCCTAGTTTAGACATAGCTAATTTGATAACTCCTGAGAAAGTTTTAGCTGAACTGCATCGTCTTAAAGAGACAAACTCCAAAGGTGCTAATTTCTTACCTTCGATATATCTTCGTCGAATAGCAGACTCAATACATACACTACTTTGTAACATATATCGACAATCTATTATTGATACGACTCTTCCAAAACAGTGGAAACAATCGATCATTCAGCCCATCTTCAAAAAGGGTGATAGATCTTCAGTAGACAATTACAGGCCAGTAAGTATTACTTGCTTATGTTGTAGAATGTTAAAGCGAATTATACATGGTTATACGGTCAAGTTTTATAGTGAGAATAATGTAATAGCTTCTGAGCAACATGGTTTCCTAAGGGTTATTCGACAGTTACTAATCTACTCGCAGCCCATCTTGATCGGTCAGCTAATAAAGCCGTATCCATTGCTACTGACATCATATTCTTCGATTTCTCTAAGGCATTTGAGAGAGTAGACCATAGATTCCTCCTAAATAAACTAGAGAAAAGTGGCATTCCATTTTTGCTTGTTAGATGGATTGAATCGTTTTTAAGCAATCGTAGTTATTGTGTGCATGTAGATAATTTTTACTCTTCTTCGCGGCCATGTAATATAGGGGTGCCTCAAGGTTCAGTATTGGGTCCATTGTTATTTAGTGTCTACATCAACGATCTCCCGGAATTTATTGATTCTCGGATGCTTTTATATGCAGACGATTTAAAAATCTGGTGGGCAATTCGTTCACCCAATGATATAGTTAAACTGCAACGGGATATCGATAAAGTCGAAAATTGGGCTCTGCTCAATAGGTTGATTGTAAATATATCAAAATGCAAACATTTACGTGTTTGTGGCGGAAATGCTCAATCTTTAGCTAATTATAGCTTTCAAAGCAGTGATATAGAACGAGTGAACAAATATAAGGACTTGGGAGTGTGGATAAACAGTGATTTGAGTACCGTCACACATACTGAACATGATTGTTCAAATGCGTTGGGGATAATCGCTCAACTTCGACGCACTTTCATTGCACTCAATCAATTTGCCCTACGTCCGCTAATCTTTGCTCATGTGTTGAGCCGTCTTCTATATGCTGCGCCGTGTGTGTATCCCCAAAATTCAAAAGAACATATTAGTTCAGAGAGGGTACTTCATAGAGCTACCAAGCTAGCACCGCAACTGAAATTTTTGTCGTACCCTGATCGATTAAAAGCACTTAGACTTGAGACTGTCACGTGGACTCGCCGGTACATCGATATGAGTATGGTCTGGCAAATTCTTAATGATTTGGATCATCCACTTCGAGATTGTCTTCATTTGCGCTCATCCAATATCCTCCGAGGCCATGGTTTAAGCCTGCGACGTGAAAGGATAAGAAAATCACGAGCTGTCCAATTTGATCGGCGAGTTGTATCTCTGTGGAATAGGCTTGGAGAGTCAACAGTGTGCAGTAGCAATATCAACGAATTCAAAAAGAAATTACGGATGGAGGATGCCATGGGGAAAGCTGCTTTTCCGTATTTGTGATACTTTTATTATATTTTCTTTTTTTTTCCGGAGTGAACCAGCCAATTAAGCCATGCTTTTATATGCTGTTGAAACATTAATAATAATCAACTTTGTTCGCTGCACGTTGCTACAGTTTATGATTTTCTATGCAGACTTACAAAACAAAGGCTAGATAAAGGATTGAAAGTTATCTTGACCTCACCCATCAACCTGGGTGGTATCAAATCATGGATCTTTTGTTTACCTGTGGAATGGAATATGACGCCTCAACAAGAATTTGTTCCACCTACAGATTAGAGGTTAGCGGAGATAGTTTAAGGCAACACCAACTAGTAACTTGCAGACTAATTGCAATATCAGAGAAAGAGTCTCTTACGGCTGGCCTCATCAAAGCCATGGAAAGTGTGAATGAAAATATAATACAGTGCGTTAACTATATTATTGCATTCGGAGCATCGACATGGATAAGGGCACTCCCAATCGATCACGAAAATTTTCATCTATCGCCCAACGAATTTCAGGACAGTTTGGCCATGATTTATGTCTGGGAGCCTGCAAACTTACCAGCAAGATGCGTTTGCAACGCGGAAACAAGCATTCCACATCCTTCTTGTAAACGAGGAGGTTTCCAAATAGTCCGTCACAATATTATAAGGGACATTATTGCTAGGAAATTATCATCAGTGTGCAGCGGAGTAAAGATTGAGCCTGTCTTGGATCCAGTGAATGATAGCATCATCTTCCAATCGTCCACAAGTTGTCGCGATGTGGAAGCGCGACTCGATATTGTATGTTGCGGACTATACGAGAGGCGATTCGAGCGAACGTTTTTTAACGTTGCTATTTTTAGCCACCGTGCATTCAATTATAATGAAGAGAGAAAAAGATCCAAATATGACGAGCATGTGTCGGATATTAAAAGAGGAACATTAATTCCGCTGGGTTTTCCACCTCGGGCGGCATTGGTATGGGTGCACGACGGGTACTTCAACAAATCGCGAGGCTGCAATCCACGAATTCGAAGACAAAACCTACGCCGAATGCATTTGTCGCTTGAAACGAGTAATCGGGTTTGCCCTATGTCGAGCTGCATTAATGTGCATCAGGGGTCATCGTTCGACCCGGGATCGCCCAAACAGGAGTAGCGCATTTGCCAGGACCTTTCACCATATGTCAAAATGACCCGCTGAGCATGGTCATAATCGCTAAGATTTAAATTTTGCTTATTTGCAAATTTTTTAATGGCCGGTTTTCGGGAACCGATTTTCCTGTACAATGCTTTAAATAAATATATTATTATTAAAAAAATAAAAAAAATAAAATAATTATTATATACAGAGCTTTGACCGAAAAGGCTGTTTTGCCCGCTCATCGTACATTACAATACATTAAACAGACATATCAATTTCAACCAAACCAAGGATAAGAACTTCCAATGTTGCCTTGATCAGCGTGTCTCATCCAAGTGTTAACCATGGCTTTGAATTGGCTCAATGATGACGCAGTCATGATGTCGTGAGGCAATGCGTTCCACAACTTTCTCACTCTGCGTGACAATCGAGATACCATTGTCGACCTTTCAATTTGTCTTGCGCGTAACACGAGAGAATGACTCCTGCGACTTTGTCGGACATTCAATTTAACACATTCACCTCACCTGGGTATCCATCTATCCCCTTTAATATAGACCACATCGCAAACAGATCCAGAAAGACTAGTCTGGCTTGCACTGATATCATGCCTATTAAAGTTAAACGATCGCTATAACTCATCATTTTACATCCTCGAACGAGCTTGCTGTCACGACGTAGAATTCTCTCAAAATCAAATCAGCTAACTGAGTCTACGTATTTAATATAATTATAAAATAAACAAAACATAATAATGCTAAATCAAAATTTAATAATTAAATAATAAAATTAATAATTAATTGTTTTAAGATTTTTTATAATTTAAATCAAGTTAAAATAAAAAAATGAAATTTAAAATAAACGTCATTTTTATGAATTGACTAATAAATAACAGACGTTGTATCAGAATAAGAATTAGAGGATATCAGGATGAACTGCTATGTTATCAGGTTTCGGCCCCTAACTTATCTTCCCAACATAGCAGCGCGGCCAAATACGTGCTAAGGACGTTTTGCATCTGATAAAACTATATAGTATCTTATTCTAATACAAAGTATATTATTTATTTTCCATCCATAAAAAATTGCCACTTAAGAGTTTAAATTTATTCTTTATATTATTGTGTTGATTTATATATTTTACTATTTTCTGCTTGATGTTATTTTTATAGTAACCTAGTTATAAAATATGTATCTATTAAATTATTTAAATGATATTGAAGAAAACCAATATCATTACATATTGTTGCAATTCTTAAAATTTCATTATTTAATGCATTATATTTTATATTATATGGTATGCATGAATGCTCATGCAAAAATATGTTTCTTGTAAATTTAAATATGTCATCTTTACGATATAAATTAATAGTAGTTTTAGTTAATGTTAATTTAATGTTCATATTATATAGTATATGAACATTATATAGTATATAGTATTGTATGTTCATATTATATAGTATATTAACATTATATAGTATATAGTATTGTATGCAAATGCCTCGAGAGGTTTGTGCATAAATACATTACCACTCACATGGAAAGGGGTAAGCTACTACACCCATCTCAGCATGGCTTTCGTACCGGCAGGTCCTGTCTTAGCAATCTAATTACGGCACGTGCAAGTTGGACAGACATAGTTGCAAACGGGGATATGGTTGATGTAATTTACATTGACTTAAGTAAGGCGTTCGACCGAGTACCGCACGATCTTTTGCTCTTACGGTTGGCTCAATACGGAATTGATCCGAGTGTAGTTCGTTGGATCGAGTCGTTCTTGAAAGGTCGATCATATCAAGTTAGGTTAGGGGGTAGCCTTTCTCCTCCACGAAATACTAACGCAGGTGTTCCTCGGGAATCGGTCCTGGGACCCTTCTTATTCAATATTTTTCTTCAGGATCTACTTGTAAGATTAGAATGTTATGTACTAGCGTTTGCGGATGACCTGAAGTTATGGAAGTGTGTTCGTTCATATGATAACTGTTTGGAGCGTCAAGATGACCTCTACACTATAAGCATATGGAGCAGGACCACGGGCTTGCTTTTGAATACCTCGAAGTGCAGTCGCATGCACTTAGGAGTTAAGAAATTTTCTTTTGTGTATAGTTTAGGTGGTGAGCCAATTGAGCAGGTACAGTGCACTGGAGACTTAGGGGTACTTGTGCCCGAATCGTTAAATAGTCGTCCAAACACAGACAGGATTATTCAGTCAACCAGACAATTGAGCTATGTGCTTCGTAGGTGCTTTCGTTACCCATCTGTGTTTGTCTTAAAGTAATGTACAACTCAATAATTAGGCATATTCTTTTATACTGTACAC
The DNA here is from genome assembly GCA_012934845.2 of Pomphorhynchus laevis. NCBI lineage: Eukaryota > Metazoa > Acanthocephala > Palaeacanthocephala > Echinorhynchida > Pomphorhynchidae > Pomphorhynchus > Pomphorhynchus laevis. The sequence goes on along the minus strand of WNNJ02003247.1, from coordinate 20,657 downwards.
CAGCAACATTTCCGTGCACGCGAGGCGAGCTGAATGATTTAGAAAATGTTCTTCGCAGGTTGACGAGGTGCTGTCGTCTTCCGAGTAGTTATTCTTATGGGGATCGCTTGCGAGAGATAGGCATACCGTCGGTTCGGTCTGCGATAGTGTGTAGCGACATCTTATGCTTCAGAGATATGTTACTCGGACGTGATGGGTGGCCGGCAAACTGTATCCAGCGGAACAAACGTGATACGAATCGGGGCCACTCTTTGACTGTGAAAACGCTGCATCATGGGAAGCTGTCTAGAATCAGTCGCCTATCGCACCGGGCGGTGAGGATGTGGAACTTACTTTCGGAGGATATGGTCGCTATTCAGAGTAGAAAGCAGTTCATGCGGAGGATGGAGCACTGGCTGTGCGAGACAAACTCACAGTCTATACCGGATCGTTATCCTTGGGAGGAATGTTGATTTTTTTCTTTTCAATTTTTTTCTGTTTTTTCATGTGATCAGACAAAACAGCCTTACGGCTACAGTCTTGTAATTAAATAATAATAAAATATCTAGATATACACTTTCTTTATCATTAATATGGGTTTTGTTAAGAATAAGGCTTTCTAGGTAAATTTGTTCACTAATTGAATAAAATTCATTAGAATTATATACACATATATCATCAATGTATCGTAACATATATTTATATATTTATATTGTTTAGATTTAGTTTTTACACAGTTATGAACAAATTCATATTATATTATGCTTAAAAACAAGTCATCTATAATTGGGCTACTATTATCTCCCATTGGAACACCTTTTACTAGTCTAAATATAGATGTATCTACTTTTTAATAATTTTGATTTATCAAAATATTTAAGGATTCTATTAATTCAATTTTATCCATATATTTATATTTACTTGATGGTTTAATTTTTGTTAGATAGGCGTTATAGTTATTATAACATATATATGTATATCTTTTTCCGAATATAAGATTAATTAATTTTACTAACGCTTCTTTAATATCTACTAAATCTAGATTTGTATAAAGCGTACTAAAATCGTATGTATTTATATTTTGAAAATTTATTCCTTTTGTCTGTTCTAAAAATTCTTTTGTAGAATTAATACTGAAATAGTGTTTTATACCAGTATTAATTTCGATTACCTTGCAATATTTTTTAAAGTGTGCTTTAATTACTTTAAGTATTTTATTCATATAGACAGAAAGTGGTTTTAATGTACATTTAAACGCACAACATATGAACCTAGGTTTTATTAGATTTTTATGTAAGTTTGGATTCTAATATAATATAGGTATAGTTTTATTATCTAATTCAACCTTTATACCCTTTTTATCCATTAGAGAACAGTGACTTGTAATACTTGTTTCTAAACTCAACTCACTACGTTCATATGTTGGATTTACATTTAAATCATTAGAATTAACCTCTTTCACTAGTATTTCATTATAAAGCTTTTTGCATATGAAGACAAAGTTATTACTAGCTTTATCAACAGTTGTTATTATATAGTTATTCTTTAATTTAGTAAGTTCTTTATACATATCTTTATTAATTTTATCTTTCCTTTTATAATTGTTTGTTATTTTCATTTTATTTTTAATTTTATCAAATATATAATCTTTCCAAATGTTTATCTTAGATATATTCGAGCTTTCACTATTAATCAGCTTACTAAAGTAATCATTTAAGTTATTATATAACGAATTGTAAATTTTATTTTTGTCGTTGTTATTTTTTAATCTATATTTATACCCTTTTGATAGCAGCATTCTTAATTCACAATTTTTAATTAATTCTAGATTATGGGTACATATATGTACATTTATTTTATCAAAACTAAGACTTTTACAATTGCATTCTGTTTCCATTATGTTTCTAATATTATCGTTACATATTGATTTTAATTCTTTATTATAATTACAAATTTTTTGTCTTTATAGTAGTAATAGTTTATACTTTATTTTAGAATATAGTAACTAAAATCTTACCCTATTTTTTCTTTACTTTTAGAATTATTTCAAAGTCCGGCTATATTTTTAAAAACGTTTGAGATCTAAAGTAAATACAATAAATAACATACAATCTGAAGTAAATACATAAATACAACGACAACCAAACGACAGCCTTCGACGACAACTAACAACAACCATCGACAACCATCCGCTTGACAATTATCGACAACCATCGACAACCATCGACGACATCCGCTCGCTACTACTAACGCGAACTACTTACAATTAACTACTTACAATTATTTAAAAAACGTAAACTATTGCAACCTACAGTTAATGGGAGCCAAGAAGAAAAATCTACCAAAAGCCAAGCGAGCAATCTCTGTTGATACCGATAAAACCGGCAAGCTCGAGAACATACAAGTGGAATGCTCCGCTAGCGGCTGTCAAATCTGGACATCAGTAACGCATAATTGTGCTTTGGGTCAGGAAACTTGTGGCGGGCCACCGTTCTACTGCGGATTCTGTGCGGCGAAACAAATCAACTTGATAATAAAACGATTAGAGCAATTGGAAATGGCATCGCAGCATGATCGAATTTCTCAAATTTCTGACAAATCAACTGAGACAGTGAAGGAGCCGCAAACTGTATCGCAGCAAGATGGATTTTGTCAAGTTTATGATAAATCTACCAAGACAGTGACGGAGCCGCAAATTGTTACAACTAATGTATATTCACTCCCCGACACCCCACGTCCCGTCCTTCCCGTCTCGTCCCTCAATACCTTGCATCCATCAATCAAAATCACCTCCACCAACCTCCACTATCCTTCCACTCATAACCTTTCCTCACATCGCTTGCCACCCTCTTTATTATCTATGTCTAATATCTATGTCTTTATTATATATGAAGTATATATATGTCTTTATTATATATGACTATATATAATAAAGACATATATTACTATATATTACTATATATTACTATATATTACTATATATTATCTATATATTATATATGTCTTTATTATATATGTCTAATATCTATGTCTTTATTATCTATGTCTTTATTATCTACGACGGGAGACATACCTCTATGTCTCCCGTCGTCAAACCAAATCCCTCCAAATCATCAACTGACAGCTCTTCTATCGTGATCTCACCTTTTCACGTCAGTCGTCCTCCTTTACGGAAGCGCTTTGCTTCTCGCGATCGTTGCGTCATTGTTACTAATATCACGCATTCTAAATCCATATCTCCACAAGCACGTCTGGACCACGATGTTTCCGCCTTCAGATCAATCCTCTCGTCTATTGTTCCTTCGGATAAACCATCCTTTTTCAAGGACATTTCTCCTGTCGCATTCATCCGTCTAAAGAAATCTTCTCAATCTAATCCTTCCCAGCCCCCTCTCCTAAAAATTGTTTTCAAGCATCGCTCTCACGCGTCTTCTGTCCTCTCTCAACGATTCAAACTAATGTCATCTTCAACCACTCGAATTTTCCCCGATCGCGCCCCTTCTGAAATCGCTCAAATATCTTCAGCCCGCATCGAAAAACGCCGTCGCAAGTAAAACGGCGAAACATCACTCTCCATCCGAAACATAGACGGAAATTTTCAAGTTGTCCACACCCGTCCAAAAATTCGATGGCGCTCTATCTCTCCTATGTGTCTTCTCCACTAGACTCTTTCGCCACAACACACGGTTTCCGCCTCGGTCTCCTCAACACTAGATCTATTCTCAATAAATCCGATCTTATCCTCAACCTATTCACCAAGCAATCCATCGATCTCTTCTGCCTCACCGAATCCTGGCACTTAGATTCCGACGACCTTTCCATTCGCCGTCTGCTCTCTACCGGTTGCTCCCTAGTCGAATCCGCCCGCCCCCTCAGCTCATGTCCTTCTAAATTCTCTAATCATGGCGGCATCGTCGCATTCGCGCGTCACCCAGCGTCTCTTCGCAAAATAAATCCCCCTTTCAGTCCTTGCTCTTTTGAATTGCTCACTTGTCGTTATTCTAACCCGATCACTCTAGATCTCGCCATTGTATACCGTCCTGGTTCATCAGCTTCTACTGCCTTATTTTTTACCGAACTCGCTGACCTCCTTTCTCATTGTTCTTTGTCCTCAATCCCTTCACTCGTTCTAGGCGACTTCAATATCCGCCTATACCGCCCATCTTCCACAGATTCCATCCGCTTCATCAACATTCTATACAACTACAATTACAAACTAATCTCCACTTCCCCCACACATATACTTGGTGGGGCACTCGACATCATCGCTGTCCCCGATCATTTTGATGCCTACATCTCACTGTCCATCTCTGATCCTGGTCTATCGGATCACTTTCTTATCACCCTTGATCTCAATCACAACCACACCCCTCCTCACACACCTACAATTCTACGTCGCCCTTGGAGAAATCTTGACCTCTCCCTTCTTCGCTCTGCCTTACTCAAATCATCTCTATCAATACCCACAATAACATATCCATCTCCTCACGATCTCGCCTATCTTTTTGACTCTGAACTCACATCCATTCTCGATATTCTCTTGCCCTTCAAGTCTCACCCACACCGTCGCTTGCACCGTGCCCCATGGTTTGACATCCAATGCCTACTATCAAAGCGTCGACTCCGCCATGCTTTTCGAGTCTATCACCGCTCTCTCAGACGTGATTTACGCTCGATCACTCGGTCATTCCGTGATTCCTATCTTGCTCTTCGCCGGTCTCATCTCAACCTACTACGTACCAAATGCAACTCCTTCTGGCAGCATAAAATCATCACTTCATTCAACTCTAAGACTCTCTGGCATACTTTTAACTCAATCCTTGCTCGCTCCTCTTCGTCGTGCAACATCAATGCCAATGATTATTCGTCATTTCTCCAGACTAAAGTATCCACGTTGCCCTCTCACACCCCGGTCTCTATCCTATCATACTCTGCCCAGTCTAATCTCATCCTTCCGGAACTCTTTCATCTTCTCCCTGTCTCACCTACAGAAGTATCATCTGTCCTCATGTCCTTGCCCAACAAAACCTCACCTGCCGATCCCCTGCCTACTCACATATTAAAATCTATATGCTCATCGATATCCCCATTTCTCACAACCTTGTTTAACTCGTCCATCCGCAGTCGTATTTTCCCTTCACACTGGAAATCCGCAATCGTTCGTCCCCTCTATAAGAAACAATCGCTCGACCCCTCACTTCCTTCTACCTATCGCCCCATTTTATTATTCCCTACTCTTTCTAAGCGCTTAGAACGCCTCATCTTAATACAAATCAACGCTTATCTCTCCTCATCCAATCTGTACCCTCCTTTCCAATCCGCTTTCCGCTCTAATCATTCGACAGAAATCGCATGCATAAAAGTGTACAAGGGCTTACTCATTTCTCGAGACAAGGCTCTATATAGTGTTCTCATCTCACTCGACATCTCCTCCGCCTTCGACATTGTCGACCATCCGTCCTCCTTTCTCGCCTTCGTTATGTTTACGGATTTTCTTCCTCCTCCGTAGCATGGTTCGCCTCATATCTATCCGTCCGTTCCTTTCGGGTCTGTTCTAATTCATCATCCTCCCCTCCCATCCCTATATTTTGCGGGGTCCCACAAGGTTCAGTCCTAGGTCCCCTGTATTTCTCTCTTCTGCTTGGCGATCTATCTCCGTTTATCAAACCTTACTTCTTTAAGGTCATGCAATACGCCGATGACATTCTAATCTATGCTCATGCACCCGCACATCGCATACACGATATCGGCATTTCTGCCTCCAACTGTCTTTCTTCTATCTACAAACGTCTCTCCAATCTCCATCTCGTTCTAAACCCCGAAAAGTCCAAAAATAATGTGGATCCTCCTCCGTAAACCAAACATATCTCCTCCCAATGTATATTTTGCCTAATCGATCATCCCTATAGTCCACAATCTTACTTTCTTAGGCTTCCATTTCGATGATCACCTTTCCTTAAACCCTTCGTCCGTGACAAGGTCCGCTCATCTAACTTAATTCTCCGTGACATCCGCCGTATCCGCTCCATTATCGACTTATTGTATGTCTCTTCTTTCATCGTTTCTTTTCCCTAAAATCGATTACTGCCTTAGCCTTTTCGCCAATTCTCCAAAATCCATCATCCTACCCCTACAACGAATAATCAACACCGCCGTTCGAGTGCTCTTTCGTCTCCGTCGCTTCGACCACACATCCACATATTTTGCCCAACTCTCCCTGCCCACCGTTGACATCCGCATCAAACTCCGCCTTCTTCTCGTTACTTTTCGTCTCATCGCTGTCGGCTCCCCATCGTTCATCAACCTTCCTTTCTTAGACGATACTCGCCCCACCTCGCTATCGCTTCGTTCCTGTCATACCCTCTTACTCCACGTTCCTAATTACTCCAACAACTACGGTCTCCGATCCTTCCTCGTCGCCGCCTCACTCGCCTGGAATCAACTCCCTCTCGACGTCCGCCGCGCTCCCTCCTTTATCACATTCAAACACCTCCTCCGTTCACACCTTCTCGACACCTGATTCACAGTCTTGTTTTGTTGTGGTCATGTAAGCGTGCGCTGGCACGCATTTGCCACATTAAAATAAATCGTTTTTTTAACCTAAAGTTACGACGTCCAACGAAGCGACTAAGCTGTATATCACAATACCAAAATCTAATGACAAAAGGCCGCATTAGAGCTGGAACATCGATTCTGGAAGATAGCCTCGAGTCTGGTGTTCTACTCCCTGACCATATTATAAATGATGTTTCTGTGCTATCTTTCCTCGAGGACCTGCATCCAGATGCAGTTTCAGCTCCTCCTGATGTGCTGTTATCGTCCCCATTTCCGGGTTCCAAAACCCATCACCCCTACTGCTTCTACTCCTTAGATGAGACCTCTATTATTAGATCAAGCAGACAAATCAAAGGTGCAGCAGGTCCGTCTGGGCTTGATGCGGCGTCTTGGTCACAAATGCTTGCAGATTTCGGCTATGCTTCAAGCTCACTAGTCAAGGCCATATCCAGGTTAGCTATTTTCGTTGCCACTGAGGAAATCCCGCCTGGCGCCCTCGATCTTTCACTGTATGTCGTCTAGTCACACTCGAAAAAGGTCAGGAGGCGTTCGGCCAATTGGAATCTGCAATACCGTCAGACGTATCATTAGTAGAGCGATCCTTGCTATAATTCGCAACGATGTACAAGACGTGGCAGGAGTTACACAGCTAGGGGCTTTGCAAAGAGGTGGCATCGAATTGGTTATTGAGAAGCTAAAAACGAAATTGAACATATCTTCCGATATGTATATTATGTCAATAGACGCTACGAATGCCTTCAACCGGATAAACCGTGCCGTGTCACTTCACAACATAACCTACGTATGTCCGGCTCTCTCCTGTTCACTGCACAATATTTATTCTAGTCCTTCTGAGCTTACAATTGGCGAAAACAGCATTTTCTCAGTCCAAGGGGTCACCCAAGGTGACCCATTTGCGATGGCTGGATTTGCAATGACATCTCTTCCTCTTATCGAAACGATAAAACGCCAAGTACCATCCGTTTATCAGATATGGTATGCCGATGATGCCAACTTTGTCGGACCATTGGATGTGTTGAGGCAAGTTTGGGATGCCCTTAAAACAGATGGACCAAAATTCGGCTATTTTATTAACTCACACAAATCTAATATTCTGTCTTACTCTCCGATACACAATGATGTTCTCCCTGATTCTAGTATCAATTCAACAACAGCTGGCATAGATGTTCTGGGAACCCCAATTGGTTTTGACGATTACGAACAATCTTCTACCGCAATCATGTTTGCAAAATGGAAAGCTCTTGTCGAGCGTCTGTGTATGGTGACCAGAATCGCCTCACACGTAGCCTACGCTGGCATGGTTCACTCGATCCAGTCGAAATGGATTCACATAATGCGCACGTGCCGCTCAGTCGACAAAGTGTGGTCCGACCTCGAAGAATTTATCAAATCGCAATTGCTGCCTCTTCTGGCAATTTTCAAGCCAAACAAGGAGATGACGGATATTTTGTGCTCACCTCTTGAATTTGGAGGTATCGGGATAAACTCGCCAACTTTCGTTGCCACACTTGAACAAGCATCAGCGACAATGTTGGTTTCCTCATATGTCGATGAGGTGACTGGCGACAACCTACGAGAAAAACAAAATGCAATCCTCCGCGAAATCACTCAATTCCGGTTCAATTCACACCAAGAACGCGCCTCAAAGATTATTAGCAAACTAGCCCCGGTCACCCAGAATTCCATTAAACATGCAGCACACCAAGGTGCGTCTTCTCGGCTACGCGCCTTACCACTGCGACAAGAACAATTTTATTTGTCAGCAAACGAATTTCACGACGTACTTAATGCACGGTATGGCAGTATCGAGCATGAGATTGAAACGTGTAATTGTTACTGTGGCTCCAAGATCAATCTTCTTCATGCACTATCATGCAAACATGGTGGTCTTCCGATTATTCGCCATAACGCGGTCCGGGACACTATAGCATCAGCGCTAAGCCAAGTTGCTCACAACGTTGGGATTGAACCGGAGTTATCGAACGTCCCCAAAGCACCCGCTTTAAAAATCCAGCGACTACTGCCAAACAATGTACCCGTCTGGATATAGTCTGCTCCGGTTTACACGGATCTCGATTCGAGCGGACGTTCTTCGACGTCAATGTCTTTTCTTCTCATGCTCAATCGAACACAATACGCAGTCCTGACAACGCTTTCGATTATAACGAAAAAAGAAAAAAATCCAAGTACCTCGAAAGAATCCGAAGGATAGAAAACAGCTCCTTTATCCCGCTCGTCTTTTCAACGTCAGGGGGTTTCGGCAAAGAAACTAGTATGCTAGTAAAGACTATTGCGACTGATTTAGCTCAACAAGGACACATACGCTACAGTAATATAGCTATTAGACTAAAAAGAAAAATAAGCTTCGAAATTGCTCGGTCAATATCGGCCTGTCTCCGGAGTCCACGGTCAACACGAGGTACTCCCATGCGTAGTACATTCAAACACCCAGCCGACTCGTCTTCGTAGCTGTATCCAGTATCCAATTCAGCAGTTTATTGCTCGACATTTTTTGGACCCATTTGCGGGTAACCTTGATTGTATGCTTTACTAAAACAAATTTTTCCGTTAAAAAATTATTGTACGATTATAGTATTTTGTATTACAATAACTGTCTATTATACAACTTAGCCTATCATAGTCGTTAATTAAAAACATTTGTTTGTCGTATTACTTACAAAGCAATTATTATTTATATTATCGCAAGCTTTACAATTTTTTCTATTACATTTAAAAGATCTTAAATTAAAATCATTAGTACTTACATATTTTTTCAATCTGGTTGAGTACATGTAACTTTTAAGTCATAATTTTTAACGTTGTTTTTTCGGTGTCGCCACCGAGTTTTGTTGACTCAGACTAAACTTACAACGGGCCATCCAGCAGCATCTGACAAGGTGCTGCCATGCTTAAGGCGGTTGCAGGCTGGAACAAGATCTATAAAGATCTACCACCTTCACTCCACGCGCTACGCGACCTAGCTATTGGTCATTACCTGGTCTCTTAAACGTGATCACGTGAAGCAGTTTACATTTTAAAGTGTAAACTCCTTGGGATGCAAACTTCTCCCTTTTTTAAAAATTAATAATTCATCAAACTTGTTTGAAAATAAAAAAAAGAAAAAATAGTAAAGTCGTAACCAATAATACATAGTTTCAGTATTTCTGACAGAGTCCATATTACCGGGAAAACAAAGTCCACAGGTCAATATTAACATGTCAGTAGAACAAATCAAATCAGCTAACTGAGCTGATTTGATTGCTAACTGAGCTGATTTGAATAAGCTAACTGAGCTGATTTGAGCTAACTGAACGATGCCTAGATATCATATTCGATATGGGGACGAACAAGCACATTATATAGCGGAACAAAACACTTAGGAGATATTGACAAGAAACAAGTTTTAATTTGATAAATCATCTTTCTTGCTGAACAGCAACGTCTTTCAGTATCCATTCTAGTTTTAAGTGACGATTGCATAAGTATGCCAAGATCACGAACCTGATTGGTCGAAATGATACTATATGTCCCGACATTATACAAGGAAGACACATAGGACCTGCCGAGACGAATGTGTGAGCACTTAGAAATGTTTAACAATACCCCAGTATTAACACTCCATGTATAAACCCTGTCAATGTCACGCTGTAAGCGGATATGGTCATCTGCAGATATGACCTCACACCAGATTTTGATGTCGTCAGCAAAGGCTAAACACGGACAATGGAGCTGTGTGAGTAAACTGTTCATGAATATATTAAACAATAAAGGTCCTAGTATAGAACCTTGAGGAACTCCAAACGTAATTAAATGTGGTGAGGTTAGGGTACTACCAACTCGTACTCTGAAAGATCTGTTAGATAGAAAATCTCTAATCTATCCTATAACTGAGCTATTAATGCCATAACTGGCCACTGTTTGAATGAGTAGACTATGGGGAACACGATCAAACGCACGACTAAAATCGAACAGAATAACGTCAACTGCCTTTCCTTAAGACATGGATTCAATCCAGGCCCCACGGGCAGACAAAAGGTTGGTAAGGCGAGAACGTCCTTTTCTGAAGCCATGTTGCATAAAGCTATGCTGACCTGATATGCTCAAGTGTCTGAATATATGTTCGTGGATGATCCTTTCCAGTACCTTACTCAAATGACTTGTCAGACTTATAGCTCGATAGTTGTCTGCTATCCTCGGGTCACCCTTTTTGAATACCGGCACCACTATCGCACTCTTCCATTCAGACGGTACCTTCATGCTATCCAGAGATGCCTGAAACAAGCTAGTGACCGAAGGAGCCAAATGTTGACTCAACACCCTGAGTAGATGCGGATGAATATCATCAGGACCTGAAGAAGATGAAGACGACAAATGTGATAACCTCCAAGCCACATCATCCACATTGAATACAATGGGAGCACTAATGCATGTAGGAAAACTGACTGAACACTATCTTTTATGGTCGAACTATCATTATAGGTCAAGTGCATCAGCAAACTCATTAGCAACGTCAGAAGGGGAATCAAGCAACCTACTGTTTGATGATAATCTAGTGATTGCATAATACGTACGCGTACTTTGACGAACATATGACCAAAATTAATCCTCATATTGGTCTTCATACTCCATGCGTTTCTTAATTCTGAGGCGTTTATATGCATTGCGAGCAAGTTTGAATTAAGCGATCAAATAACCTTTGTGCCTACACTTTCTAAACAAAGTGTTGAGTCTTTTGAGAGCTTCACGTAGACTACTGTCAAACCATGGAGGCTACTTATGAGCAGTTTTACGTATTAATCTACGAGGAGCAAAATAATAAGATACACGAATTAGTAAATCTTGAATGAAATGCCAACCTTCCTGGCTTCCAACATCACCACACTCAAAGTTCAACGAGGACACAAACTGTTGTAACATCTCAACATCAACATGATGCCATGATTTCTTCGAAAATGAAGGTTCGGCATCGATTGCAAGAATATCTAAAGCTACAGTAAGCTTAAACACCAAAACACAGTGATCACTTACTCCTATTTGAGGATTATGGGATAAAAAAAAAGAATTATTTAACGTGGCAAATGCGTGCCAGCGCACGCTTACATGACCACAACAAAACAAGACTGTGAATCAGGTGTCAAGAAGGTGTGAACGGAGGAGTTCACATTGGAGTTCTATTAACGTCTAGATGGTATTTTACCACGCACCTTGAGGCTAAATCTTCTAAGATTGTAATTAAAACGGCTTCATATTCTCAACTGAGGAAGCTGTCATTTGAGGGAGCGTTAAGATATTTCGAGTTAATGCTTCTACCAATTATTCAGTACGGGCTGGCAACATTCTGGGAGGACATCACTGAGTTAAATTTTAGACAGATTGATAGGTGTCAGGCCCGATTTTTGAAACATATAGTAGGAGTACCCAATAAATGTAATACGACAGCGATCACATACTTAAAAAAAGATTTATTTAACGTGGCAAATGCGTGCCAGCGCACACTTACATGACCACAACAAAACAAGACTGTGAATCAGGTGTCGAGAAGGTGTGAACGGAGGAGGTGTTTGAATGTGATAAAGGAGGGAGCGCGGCGGACGTCGAGAGGGAGTTGATTCCAGGTGAGTGAGGCGGCGACGAGGAAGGATCGGAGACCGTAGTTGTTGGAGTAATTAGGAACGTGGAGTAAGAGGGTATGACAGGAACGAAGCGATAACGAGGTGGGGCGAGTATTATCTAAGAAAGGAAGGTTGATGAATGATGGGGAGCCGACAGCGATGAGACGAAAGGTAACGAGAAGAAGGCGGAGTTTGATGCGGATGTCAACGGTGGGCAGGGAGAGTTGGGCAAAATATGTGGATGTGTGGTCGAAGCGACGGAGACGAAAGAGAACTCGAACGGCGGTGTTGATTATTCGTTGTAGAGGTAGGATGATGGATTTTGGAGAATTGGCGAAAAGGCTAAGGCAGGAATCGATTTTAGGGAAAAGAAACGATGAAAGAAGAGACATACAATAAGTCGATAATGGAGCGGATACGGCGGATGTCACGGAGAATTAAGTTAGATGAGCGGACCTTGTCACGGACGAAGGGTTTAAGTGAAAGGTGATCATCGAAATGGAAGCCTAAGAAAGTAAGATTGTGGACTATAGGGATGATCGATTAGGCAAAATATACATTGGGAGGAGATATGTTTGGTTTACGGAGGAGGATCCACATTTTTTTGGACTTTTCGGGGTTTAGAACGAGATAAAGATTGGAGAGACGTTTGTAGATAGAAGAAAGACAGTTGGAGGCAGAAATGCCGATATCGTGTATGCGATGTGCGGGTGCATGAGCATAGATTAGAATGTCATCGGCGTATTGCATGACCTTAAAGAAGTAAGGTTTGATAAACGGAGATAGATCGCCAAGCAGAAGAGAGAAATACAGGGGACCTAGGACTGAACCTTGTGGGACCCCGCAAAATATAGGGATGGGAGGGGAGGATGATGAATTAGAACAGACGCGAAAGGAACGGTCGGATAGATATGAGGCGAACCATGCTACGGAGGAGGAAGAAAATCCGTAATCATAACGAAGGCGAGAAAGGAGGACGGAGTGGTCGACAATGTCGAAGGCGGAGGAGATGTCGAGGGAGATGAGAACACTATATAGAGCCTTGTCTCGAGAAATGAGTAAGTCGTTGTACACTTTTATGCATGCGATTTCTGTCGAGTGATTAGAGCGGAAAGCGGATTGGAAAGGAGGGTACAGATTGGATGAGGAGAGATAAGCGTTGATTTGTATTAAGATGAGGCGTTCTAAGCGCTTAGAAAGAGTAGGGAATAATAAAATGGGGCGATAGATAGAAGGAAGTGAGGGGTCGAGCGATTGTTTCTTATAGAGGGGACGAACGATTGCGGATTTCCAGTGTGAAGGGAAAATACGACTGCGGATGGACGAGTTAAACAAGGTTGTGAGAAATGGGGATATCGATGAGCATATAGATTTTAATATGTGAGTAGGCAGGGGATCGGCAGGTGAGGTTTTGTTTGGCAATTACATGAGGACAGATGATACTTCTGTAGGTGAGACAGGGAGAAGATGAAAGAGTTCCGGAAGGATGAGATTAGACTGGGCAGAGTATGATAGGATAGAGACCGGGGTGTGAGAGGGCAACGTGGATACTTTAGTCTGGAGAAATGACGAATAATCATTGGCATTGATGTTGCACGACGAAGAGGAGCGAGCAAGGATTGAGTTAAAAGTATGCCAGAGAGTCTTAGAGTTGAATGAAGTGATGATTTTATGCTGCCAGAAGGAGTTGCATTTGGTACGTAGTAGGTTGAGATGAGACCGGCGAAGAGCAAGATAGGAATCACGGAATGACCGAGTGATCGAGCGTAAATCACGTCTGAGAGAGCGGTGATAGACTCGAAAAGCATGGCGGTTCGACGCTTTGATAGTAGGCATTGGATGTCAAACCATGGGGCGCGGTGCAAGCGACGGTGTGGGTGAGACTTGAAGGGCAAGAGAATATCGAGAATGGATGTGAGTTCAGAGTCAAAAAGATAGGCGAGATCGTGAGGAGATGGATATGTTATTGTGGGTAATTGATAGAGATGATTTGAGTAAGGCAGAGCGGAGAAGGGAGAGGTCAAGATTTCTCCAAGGGCGACGTAGAATTGTAGGTGTGTGAGGAGGGGTGTGGTTGTGATTGAGATCAAGGGTGATAAGAAAGTGATCCGATAGACCAGGATCAGAGATGGACAGTGAGATGTAGGCATCAAAATGATCGGGGACAGCGATGATGTCGAGTGCCCCACCAAGTATATGTGTGGGGGAAGTGGAGATTAGTTTGTAATTGTAGTTGTATAGAATGTTGATGAAGCGGATGGAATCTGTGGAAGATGGGCGGTATAGGCGGATATTGAAGTCGCCTAGAACGAGTGAAGGGATTGAGGACAAAGAACAATGAGAAAGGAGGTCAGCGAGTTCGGTAAAAAATAAGGCAGTAGGAGCTGATGAACCAGGACGGTATACAATGGCGAGATCTAGAGTGATCGGGTTAGAATAACGACAAGTGAGCAATTCAAAAGAGCAAGGACTGAAAGGGGGATTTATTTTGCGAAGAGACGCTGGGTGACGCGCGAATGCGACGATGCCGACATGATTAGAGAATTTAGAAGGACATGAGCTGAGGGGGCGGGCGGGTTCGACTAGGGAGCAACCGGTAGAGAGCAGACGGCGAATGGAAAGGTCGTCGGAATCTAAGTGCCAGGATTCGGTGAGGCAGAAGAGATCGATGGATTGCTTGGTGAATAGGTTGAGGATAAGATCGGATTTATTGAGAATAGATCTAGTGTTGAGGAGACCGAGGCGGAAACCGTGTGTTGTGGCGAAAGAGTCTAGTGGAGAAGACACATAGGAGAGATAGAGCGCCATCGAATTTTTGGACGGGTGTGGACAACTTGAAAATTTCCGTCTATGTTTCGGATGGAGAGTGATGTTTCGCCGTTTTACTTGCGACGGCGTTTTTCGATGCGGGCTGAAGATATTTGAGCGATTTCAGAAGGGGCGCGATCGGGGAAAATTCGAGTGGTTGAAGATGACATTAGTTTGAATCGTTGAGAGAGGACAGAAGACGCGTGAGAGCGATGCTTGAAAACAATTTTTAGGAGAGGGGGCTGGGAAGGATTAGATTGAGAAGATTTCTTTAGACGGATGAATGCGACAGGAGAAATGTCCTTGAAAAAGGATGGTTTATCCGAAGGAACAATAGACGAGAGGATTGATCTGAAGGCGGAAACATCGTGGTCCAGACGTGCTTGTGGAGATATGGATTTAGAATGCGTGATATTAGTAACAATGACGCAACGATCGCGAGAAGCAAAGCGCTTCCGTAAAGGAGGACGACTGACGTGAAAAGGTGAGATCACGATAGAAGAGCTGTCAGTTGATGATTTGGAGGGATTTGGTTTGACGACGGGAGACATAGAGGATAATGATAATAAAGAGGGTGGCAAGCGATGTGAGGAAAGGTTATGAGTGGAAGGATAGTGGAGGTTGGTGGAGGTGATTTTGATTGATGGATGCAAGGTATTGAGGGACGAGACGGGAAGGACGGGACGTGGGGTGTCGGGGAGTGAATATACATTAGTTGTAACAATTTGCGGCTCCGTCACTGTCTTGGTAGATTTATCATAAACTTGACAAAATCCATCTTGCTGCGATACAGTTTGCGGCTCCTTCACTGTCTCAGTTGATTTGTCAGAAATTTGAGAAATTCGATCATGCTGCGATGCCATTTCCAATTGCTCTAATCGTTTTATTATCAAGTTGATTTGTTTCGCCGCACAGAATCCGCAGTAGAACGGTGGCCCGCCACAAGTTTCCTGACCCAAAGCACAATTATGCGTTACTGATGTCCAGATTTGACAGCCGCTAGCGGAGCATTCCACTTGTATGTTCTCGAGCTTGCCGGTTTTATCGGTATCAACAGAGATTGCTCGCTTGGCTTTTGGTAGATTTTTCTTCTTGGCTCCCATTAACTGTAGGTTGCAATAGTTTACGTTTTTTAAATAATTGTAAGTAGTTAATTGTAAGTAGTTCGCGTTAGTAGTAGCGAGCGGATGTCGTCGATGGTTGTCGATGGTTGTCGATAATTGTCAAGCGGATGGTTGTCGATGGTTGTTGTTAGTTGTCGTCGAAGGCTGTCGTTTGGTTGTCGTTGTATTTATGTATTTACTTCAGATTGTATGTTATTTATTGTATTTACTTTAGATCTCAAACGTTTTTAAAAATATAGCCGGACTTTGAAATAATTCTAAAAGTAAAGAAAAAATAGGGTAAGATTTTAGTTACTATATTCTAAAATAAAGTATAAACTATTACTACTATAAAGACAAAAAATTTGTAATTATAATAAAGAATTAAAATCAATATGTAACGATAATATTAGAAACATAATGGAAACAGAATGCAATTGTAAAAGTCTTAGTTTTGATAAAATAAATGAACATATATGTACCCATAATCTAGAATTAATTAAAAATTGTGAATTAAGAATGCTGCTATCAAAAGGGTATAAATATAGATTAAAATAATAACAACGACAAAAATAAAATTTACAATTCGTTATATAATAACTTAAATGATTACTTTAGTAAGCTGATTAATAGTGAAAGCTCGAATATATCTAAGATAAACATTTGGAAAGATTATATATTTGATAAAATTAAAAATAAAATGAAAATAACAAACAATTATAAAAGGAAAGATAAAATTAATAAAGATATGTATAAAGAACTTACTAAATTAAAGAATAACTATATAATAACAACTATTGATAAAGCTAGTAATAACTTTGTCTTCATATGCAAAAAGCTTTATTATGATATACTAGTGAAAGAGGTTAATTCTAATGATTTAAATGTAAATCCAACATATGAACGTAGTGAGTTGAGTTTAGAAACAAGTATTACAAGTCACTGTTCTCTAATGGATAAAAAGGGTATAAAGGTTGAATTAGATAATAAAACTATACCTATATTATATTAGAATCCAAACTTACATAAAAATCTAATAAAACCTAGGTTCATATGTTGTGCGTTTAAATGTACATTAAAACCACTTTCTGTCTATATGAATAAAATACTTAAAGTAATTAAAGCACACTTTAAAAAATATTGCAAGGTAATCGAAATTAATACTGGTATAAAACACTATTTCAGTATTAATTCTACAAAAGAATTTTTAGAACAGACAAAAGGAATAAATTTTCAAAATATAAATACATACGATTTTAGTACGCTTTATACAAATCTAGATTTAGTAGATATTAAAGAAGCGTTAGTAAAATTAATTAATCTTATATTCGGAAAAAGATATACATATATATGTTATAATAACTATAACGCCTATCTAATAAATATTAAACCATCAAGTAAATATAAATATATGGATAAAATTGAATTAATGGAATCCTTAAATATTTTGATAAATCAAAATTATTAAAAAGTAGATACATCTATATTTAGACTAGTAAAAGGTGTTCCAATGGGAGATAATAGTAGCCCAATTATAGATGACTTGTTTTTAAGCATAATATAATATGAATTTGTTCATAACTGTGTAAAAACTAAATCTAAACAATATAAATATATAAATATATGTTACGATACATTGATGATATATGTGTATATAATTCTAATGAATTTTATTCAATTAGTGAACAAATTTACCTAGAAAGCCTTATTCTTAACAAAACCCATATTAATGATAAAGAAAGTGTATATCTAGATATTTTATTATTATTTAATTACAAGACTGTAGCCGTAAGGCTGTTTTGTCTGATCACATGAAAAAACAGAAAAAATTGAAAAGAAAAAAATCAACATTCCTCCCAAGGATAACGATACGGTATAGACTGTGAGTTTGTCTCGCACAGCCAGTGCTCCATCCTCCGCATGAACTGCTTTCTACTCTGAATAGCGACCATATCCTCCGAAAGTAAGTTCCACATCCTCACCGCCCGGTGCGATAGGCGACTGATTCTAGACAGCTTCCCATGATGCAGCGTTTTCACAGTCAAAGAGTGGCCCCGATTCGTATCACGTTTGTTCCGCTGGATACAGTTTGCCGGCCACCCATCACGTCCGAGTAACATATCTCTGAAGCATAAGATGTCCTTACACACTATCGCAGACCGAACCGACGGTATGCCTATCTCTCGCAAGCGATCCCCATAAGAATAACTACTCGGAAGACGACAGCACCTCGTCAACCTGCGAAGAACATTTTCTAAATCATTCAGCTCGCCTCGCGTGCACGGAAATGTTGCTGGTGTACAGTATAAAAGAATATGCCTAATTATTGAGTTGTACATTACTTTAAGACAAACACAGATGGGTAACGAAAGCACCTACGAAGCACATAGCTCAATTGTCTGGTTGACTGAATAATCCTGTCTGTGTTTGGACGACTATTTAACGATTCGGGCACAAGTACCCCTAAGTCTCCAGTGCACTGTACCTGCTCAATTGGCTCACCACCTAAACTATACACAAAAGAAAATTTCTTAACTCCTAAGTGCATGTGACTGCACTTCGAGGTATTCAAAAGCAAGCCCGTGGTCCTGCTCCATATGCTTATAGTGTAGAGGTCATCTTGACGCTCCAAACAGTTATCATATGAACGAACACACTTCCATAACTTCAGGTCATCCGCAAACGCTAGTACATAACATTCTAATCTTACAAGTAGATCCTGAAGAAAAATATTGAATAAGAAGGGTCCCAGGACCGATTCCCGAGGAACACCTGCGTTAGTATTTCGTGGAGGAGAAAGGCTACCCCCTAACCTAACTTGATATGATCGACCTTTCAAGAACGACTCGATCCAACGAACTACACTCGGATCAATTCCGTATTGAGCCAACCGTAAGAGCAAAAGATCGTGCGGTACTCGGTCGAACGCCTTACTTAAGTCAATGTAAATTACATCAACCATATCCCCGTTTGCAACTATGTCTGTCCAACTTGCACGTGCCGTAATTAGATTGCTAAGACAGGACCTGCCGGTACGAAAGCCATGCTGAGATGGGTGTAGTAGCTTACCCCTTTCCATGTGAGTGGTAATGTATTTATGCACAAACCTCTCGAGGCATTTGCATACAATACTATATACTATATAATGTTAATATACTATATAATATGAACATACAATACTATATACTATATAATGTTCATATACTATATAATATGAACATTAAATTAACATTAACTAAAACTACTATTAATTTATATCGTAAAGATGACATATTTAAATTTACAAGAAACATATTTTTGCATGGGCATTCATGCATACGATATAATATAAAATATAATGCATTAAAAAATGAAATTTTAAGAATTGCAACAATATGTAATGATATTGGTTTTCTTCAATATCATTTAAATAATTTAATAGATACATATTTTATACTAGGTTACTATAAAAATAACATCAAGCAGAAAATAATATATTGTTGAGCTGTGGAACAACCTTGATGCAGACACCGTTGGATGCAGTTCACTTAGTGCTTTTAAAAGAAGACTACGAATGGATCAAGCAATGTTTCGTGTTGCATTTCCTTATTTTAAAAACTAATTAATTTATTTACGAACTTATTGTGAGCCAGCTATTTGAGCTAATGCTCGTATGTTGTTGAATGTATAATAATAATAATATATAAATCAACACAATAATATAAAGAATAAATTTAAACTCTTAAGTGGCAATTTTTATGGATGGATAATAAATAATATACTTTGTATTAGAATAAGATACTATATAGTTTTATCAGATGCAAATACGTCCTTAGCACGTATTTGGCCGCGCTGCTATGTTGGGAAGATAAGTTAGGGGCCGAAACCTGATAACATAGCAGTTCATCCTGATATCCTCTAATTCTTATTCTGATACAACGTCTGTTATTTATTAGTCAATTCATAAAAATGACGTTTATTTTAAATTTCATTTTTTTATTTTAACTTGATTTAAATTATAAAAAATCTTAAAACAATTATTAATTTTATTATTTAATTATTAAATTTTGATTTAGCATTATTATGTTTTGTTTATTTTATAATTATATTAAATACGTAGACTCAGTTAGCTGATTTGATTTTGAGAGAATTCTACGTCGTGACAGCAAGCTCGTTCGAGGATGTAAAATGATGAGTTATAGCGATCGTTTAACTTTAATAGGCATGATATCAGTGCAAGCCAGACTAGTCTTTCTGGATCTGTTTGCGATGTGGTCTATATTAAAGGGGATAGATGGATACCCAGGTGAGGTGAATGTGTTAAATTGAATGTCCGACAAAGTCGCAGGAGTCATTCTCTCGTGTTACGCGCAAGACAAATTGAAAGGTCGACAATGGTATCTCGATTGTCACGCAGAGTGAGAAAGTTGTGGAACGCATTGCCTCACGACATCATGACTGCGTCATCATTGAGCCAATTCAAAGCCATGGTTAACACTTGGATGAGACACGCTGATCAAGGCAACATTGGAAGTTCTTATCCTTGGTTTGGTTGAAATTGATATGTCTGTTTAATGTATTGTAATGTACGATGAGCGGG
>WNNJ02003245.1:0-49378 GCA_012934845.2 Pomphorhynchus laevis | reverse complement strand
GGACAGCGATGATGTCGAGTGCCCCACCAAGGATGTGTGGGGGCAGTGGAGATGGGTTTGTAGTTATAGGAGGATAGAATGTTGATGAACTGGATTGACTCGATTGAAGAGGGGCGGTCTAGGCGGATTTTGAAGTCGCCAAGAACGAGTGAAGGGATTGATGACAAAGAACAGTGAGACAGAAGGTCACGAGTTCGGTAAAAAAATTAGGATGTATGAGCTGATGAACCAGGACGGTATACAATGGCGATATCTAGAGTGATCGGGTTAGAAGAACGACAAGTGAGCAGTTCAAAAGAGCAAGGACTGAAAGGGGAAGTGATTTTGCGAAGAGACGCGGGGTTACGGGAAAATGTGACAATGAGGCAAAGATTAGAGAATTTAGAAGGTGATTTGCTTAGGAAGCGAGCGGATTGACTTGTGAGCAATCGGCAGATGGCAAACGGTTGATGGAGTGTTCGTCAGAATCAGAGTGCCAGGATTCAGTGAGGCAGAAGAGATCGATGGATTGCTTGGTGAATAGGTTGAGGATGAGATCGGATTTATTGAGAATAGATCTAGTGTTGATGAGGCCGAGGCGGATACTGTGTGGTTGTGATAGTGGCTAGTGGAGAAGACACATAGGGGAGATGGGGCGCCATCGAATTTTTGGGCGGGTGCGGACATTTTGAAAATTTCCGTCGATGTTTCGGATGGAGAGAGATGTTTGGCGTTTTCATCTCGGCGGAGTTTTTCGATGCGGGCAGATGAGAATTGAGCGATTTTGGAGGGGGTGCGATTAAGGAAAATGCAGGTGTCTGAAGAGGATATGAGTTTGAATCGTTTGGAAAGGACAGAAGACGCGTGAGAGCGATGCTTGAAAACAATTTTTAGGAAAGGGGGCTGGGAAGGATTAGATTGAGAAGATTTATTTAGCCGGATGAATGCGACAGGAGAGATGTTGAAAATGATGGTTTATCTGCAGGAACAGGTGACGAGAGGATGGATCTGAATGCGAAAACATCGTGGTCGATACGTGCTTGTGGAGATAAAGAGGTGGAAGTAGTACTATTAGTGACGATGACGCAATGATCGCGAGAAGAAAAACGTTTTCGTAATGAAGGACGAGTAACGTGAGTTGGTGAGATCACGATATGAGAGCTGGGAGTTGAGGATATTAAGGGAGTAGGTTAAACAGCGGAAGACAAAGAGGATTTGGATAATATAGAGGGTGGTGAGCGATGTGATGAAAGTTTATAAGTTGAAGGATTGTGGAAGTTGGTGGAGGTGATATTGATTGAGGGATGGAGGTTTTTGAGATGACAAAAGGGAAGATACGGGGGTGTCGGAAAGTAAAGACATGTGATTAGAAGTGCATGTGATGACAGGATTAGTGAGTTGACAAAAGATATCATAAACAACTGGGGTGATTTGAGTGGACACGTTGGAGGTTGATATGTTCTTATGGGAGAGGTCGCGTATGAGTTTGTTGGCACAAAAGCCGCATAGGAAGTCTTCTTTAGACTTACTGCTCTCGCATGCGATTGTAGTCCAGACGTTGCAGTCGAGTGTCGAGCACTGTACTTGTAGTTGAGCACATTTAGTGTCGGTCATAGCTTTCTTCTTACGTCCACCCATCGACGTCTTTGTGTGTTAATACTGTTAAATTTGCTAGATTGATCTGGAACTGGATTAATATGGAACTGGATTGATCTGAAATGTATGATCTGGAACTGGATTGATTGTATGTTTATTAGATTGTGTGTTTACACTTTTAAAATTTATGTTCTGTTTGTATATATTTATTTATATTTATATATATTTATGAGTTTTTTTACGTGGCAAAAGCTTGCCGGCGCCTGCTTACATGACCACCACAACAACAACAAAAAAAATAAAAATCTAAATCATGCGTCGAGGAGGCGGCATTTGAATCAATAAAGGAGGGAGCGCGGCGGAAATCGAGTGGGAGTGATTCTATACCAGTGGGGCAGCGACGAGGAAGGATCCGAGACCGTAGTTGCTAGATTATGTGGGAACGTAGAGTAAGAGGGAATGACGGGAACACTGATAGGGAGGTAGGACGAATGTCGTCTAAGAAGTGGAGGTTGATGAACGATGGGGAGCTGACAGCGATGAGACGAAACGTGACGAGAATAAGGCGGAGTTTGATGCGGTTTTGGATTGTGTGCCAGGAGAGTTGGGCAAGATATGTGGATGTGTGGTCGAATTGACGGATACGAAAGAACACTCGAACGGCGGAGTTGATTTTTTGTTGTAAAGGCGGACGGAGTTGTCGACAATGTCGAAGGCGGAGGAGAGGTCGAGGGAGATGAGAACACTATATATAGTCTTGTCTCGAGAAATGTTAGTCGTTGTAAATTTTCATGCCGGCGATTTCTTTAGAGTGATTAGAGCGGAAAGCGGATTGGAAAAGAGGGTACAAATTGGATAAGGAGAGATAAGCCTTGATCTGTATTATGATGAGGCATTCTAAGAGCTTAGAAAGAGTAGGTAGTAGTAAAATGGGGCGATAGCTAGAATGAAGAAAGGGGTTGAGCGATTGTTTCTTAAGGAGGGTACGAACGATTGCAGAGTTCCAATGTGAAGGGAAGATACGACTGCGGCCGGACGAGTTAAACAAGGTTGTGAGAAAAGGGGATATCGATGAGCATATGGATTTAAGTATGTGGGTAGGCAGGGGATCGGCAGGTGAGGTTTTGCTGGACAAGGACATGAGAACAGATGAGACTTCGGAAGGTGAAACAGGGAGAAGATGAAAGAGTTCCGGGAGGATAGGCTAGGCGAGGCGGATTTGGATAGTAATCATCTAACTAGGTAATTTGATTATTACTAGATTGTAATAATCTAACTAGGCATAGTAATAATCTAACGAGCTTCCTAACTATTCAAACGCATCGTCATACAAGGGGTTACACCTTAACTCGAAAACGAAAAATAGGCAAAAGGATTTGAAACAATATTAACTTTTAAAGGCGTTTGCAAATCCTTGGTCATACCACACTTACAATATTGTGTTCAAACGAGTTTTTCAATAAATATAAACGACATCTGTACTATAAAGCAGCTTAGAGGCGGGCCACAATGCTGTGTAGGTTGGACACTTATTATTCTATAAGGTTGGAAACCCTAACATTATGTACAATTAAAGGTAGACTTCCCTTTTTATATTTGTCAACAATGAGAAAAAGTTTGCAGTATTCTGATGGTTACCCATCGGATATCATACATAATCATGCATTTCGACATAGAAAGCACAGCAGGGTACTATATAAACTTCCTATCGTAATTTGTGCGCAGTAAATCTATTAACGCATTAGGCTTTAAATTTTTATAACGCTTTATCTTAGAAAATTACTGATACCCCTGCGTCAAATATTTTCAAGATGATGTGCTGCAATTGTATTAATCTTGGAATATCGAACTAGATATGCATATGTTTTATCGAAGCAGTCGCTGAGACTATGATCTATACTTGTATAATAATATAATAATAAAATATCTAGATTTATGGGAAATATAACAAGGTTGAATATAAATGTATTATTATCGTTGCTTTCCGCCTTGTAACTTTTCATACCCCTTCATTTCTCAACCTTCCTTTTCTTGATAATTCTCGTCCTGTTTACTGTTCCTTGCGTTCCTGTAATTCCCTTCTTTTACATGTCCCAAACTACTCTACCTCCTTTGGACTCCGCTCCTTCCTGGTGGCTGCTCCTCTATCGTGGAATCATCTGCCCATTCATATACGCCAATCAACTTCCCTGCAGTGCTTCAAACGACAAATCCGATCCCATTTTAACAATTTAAGTGCTTGACTTTCTCATTTTTGTTTGTGGACTTGTAAGCGTACAGCTTGTACGCATTTGCCACATTAAATAAATTTGTATTATTATTTATTATTATTAAAAATGTATCCAAAGTTAATGTAACTAAATATCTCACGAATATCTCAGCAGTCCTTCCTTTTTCAAGCAATTACTGACGGAATAATCTACCATCAGAGGTTCTGGAATGTACAAATATGAAGACATTCAAGAATATCATTGTCTTTATTATTATCTCGTTGATAAGCAGCACTTTATTTGATTCCATATCCGCTCCTCTAACTCTATTCTCCATGACATCCGCCGTACCCCCCTTATCGACTTCCATTCTTGTATGTCGCTTCCTTCATCTCATCTCTTCCCTAAAATCGATTACTGCCTCAGCCTTTTCGCCAATTCTCTAAAATCCATCATCCCACCCTACAACGAATAATCAACTCCGCCGTTCGAGTGCTCTTTCGTCTCCGTAGCTTCGACCACTCATCCACATATCTTGCCCAACTCCCATGACCCACCATCCACATCCTCACCCAACCCCGCCTTCTTCTCGTCACTTTTCATCTCATCGCTGTCGGCTCCCCATCGTTCAT
The DNA here is from genome assembly GCA_012934845.2 of Pomphorhynchus laevis. Taxonomy (NCBI): domain Eukaryota; kingdom Metazoa; phylum Acanthocephala; class Palaeacanthocephala; order Echinorhynchida; family Pomphorhynchidae; genus Pomphorhynchus; species Pomphorhynchus laevis. The sequence goes on along the minus strand of WNNJ02003245.1, from coordinate 44,961 downwards.
CAACATCCCTTTGTTTAAAGACACTCGTCCCACCTCTTTATTACTGATTTCCCGTAATTTCCTCTTACTCCACGTTCCCAATTACTCTAACAACTACGGTATCCGATCGTTCTTCGTTGCCGCCTTACTCGCCTGGAATAAGCTACCTCTCGACGTCCGCAGCGCTCCCTCCGTTATCACATTCAAATACCTTCTCCGTTCCCAGCTTCTCGACACATGATTTAGATTTTTGTTTGATTTTTTCTTCGTGGTCATGTAAGCGTTCGCCAACACGCATTTTCTACTTAAATATAAATCTATTTTTTCCAAACTGAAGTGTCTAATGGAATACCAGATACAGCTAGTGTACTGCTGTCCAGCCTTTTCAATAATCCTTTTATGTCTAAGACGATTTGATATTTATTTATTTTTTATGTGAACATTGTCCAGCTGTATGAGCATTTGCTCTTCTACACTGTTAAAATAATAGTAAATGCAAAGTGAAGAAACGGGATACAACATGACGATACTAGTTACAAGGATGAGCATTTTGAATGCAAAAATGACGAGATTAAATGCAAAATTAACCAGAATAGACAAAGGAGTAGTAAGTAGTTCCCATTGCAAAAGTGACGATATTTAATGTATAAGTGAATGCTTTTAAATTACTAAATTTTGAAATATTATACCCTTATAACTTTAGGTTTCTACATTGACTGTTGCTGGATAAATTTCTCTGATGAAATTTGTTGTATTGCCTTCTTTTCTTTAACTTACACTATCGCTGTATTTGTTTGACCAAAATTTGAGCAATCTTTTGTTATACATCAAAATTGTAATTTATTTTTGCAAGATATGAATGATAACTATGAAAGATCATATTCATACCATGTTCGGGATAATAAACCTGACAATGATTTTTCCGCAAGATTAATGTTAGGGATATTGGAAGAATGTAACCTAGCTGAAGCACTCAGACAATTAACAAATTTAGTGGCAGCTAAACGTTTTGATTTCAAGGTGATTCATTTCCGTTTATCGTTTTAAATTTCCGTATGTTTTTTAATTGTATAAATGTTTTGTGGATAATATATCATCTATATTTTAATGCTTGAGGTTCCTTAACCTCATTCATCGATATTATAATATTGATGACTTATATATTTAAGTGAGTTAAATGTTTATATTGCGTTTTATTCACCAAAATGTTTTTTAATGTACTTTGTCTCGATTAAATTGCTTAAGATTCTAGCGATTAATCGTTAGTAATCGCATACGGTACATTATTTATAATTGATTCGACACTTCGATTCATTCCGTCATCTTCATCAACATTTCGTATTATGGAAACCGTATTTTTTGATTGTTTCCTTATATATTTACGAACCAATACGATATTTTTGTTTTTAATATTTTGTTTGCTATTTATCATATAATAAATTCAGTTCGTTTTAACGGTAATTTTTTTAACTGAAATTGATTATATTTTCTTGTTCGTAGGTATTGAATCTACGAAGGGAAATACCCTCTAAAATTGTAATTGTAAAGTACAAAATGTTTTTCCAAAATTATTATCCGTAATAATTGGATAATAATTAATTATTATAATTATTAATAATATTTATTATTAATAATTAGATAATAATAATGATAATAATTGGATAATTGGATAATAATAATCTCATAGTCGTAATGAGATTTTTAAAGTGTCAAAATAATAAATTGATATATGAAGATCAAATGGCCAGATAACTTTACTTACATTATGTATATTTTAAAGTTTTGTTTTTGAATATCAATAGTTTTTTTCGTATAATTAGCTAAAAAGCCTTAGGGCGATATTCTTTTTCACAATCACAAATTAGTTTTGCAAACAGTATAGAATTTTTAAGATTAGAATTTTATGTATCGTCTATTTCGATGATGAATGCCCATTGGCAATGTTTATATTTGATTTTCGTTTTAGAAATTAAATAGACAATTCGTTTCCAATGTACTTGGATATTGTAAGCGTGATTCAGATGAGGAAATTTCTAGGAGAGCATGCAAACTTATAGGAAATCTTGTCATGTGTTCGTCGTTACCCCATAACTTGCAAGGTATTTTTATTGTTTCGTGATGGTCGCATTTCGACAATGTATTTTTACGTGATTTTCTTTTGATGATCGTATCAACGATGCGTGTGTTTTAATTTAAATCGTTCTTTGATTTTAAATTGCACATAGGTTTGATTTCACCGTGTTTGTAGGTATTTTGTTTCTTGTTTAAATGAAAACTTTATCCATTCACGGGGTATCAGTCATTTGTTTTAAGTTTTAAACACCCCTTTTTAGCAGCAAATTCATGAATTTGCAATTCTATCTAAAACATCTTTTGTGATATTTTTAAACACGTCAAATTAGTTAAAATTTAAAAACCAAGGCTTTATTTATTTTACTTAAATATTATGATATCATATATTTCGATGGTTCTAAGACAGATCATCGTCAAGTTTTGTAATTTTATCGAGTGATTTTGGATTTTCTTAAATATCGAGTATCACTTAATTTAAATATACGGAATTTAATTTTTTCTGAATAATAAAAAACAAATGTTCAAAATCATTTCTGTGATATACTTTGTGTAGTATATACTCTGTCATTTTATAAAAATTTAAATTAATGCTTTTAATTTTATTTATTTATCATTCTTTTATTCAGCAATTATTTGGTTCAACCAAATAATTGCACCTATTTTCCAAATTTAATACTATTTTTACCACGCATAATGAAAATTGACCATTTTATGAAAGGATCCATCGCCATTTATGATGTTTCCGCTGTACTTTATGTTAGCAAATACAACCTTTTTATTATTTTAGAAATCATCAGCTTTTATTTTTCGTGAAAAGCGTGTGACATTCACAACTGAAATGTCGAATAATAAAATAGTTTCCTCTTTAATAGTTCATAATTAGTTTTTAGTTGTTACATCGAATACTTGTCGCTCATCATCTTCCTTTAAACGAAATTTAATTGTTTTTTTTTTAAATTGTAACTCAGAATTTGTTGTATGTTCAAGTTATTAAACACTATAATTCTTATAAAGTGAATTTAAATAATAAAATATATAATTATTTATAAGATTACAGTTCCTGACTGATGTAATCTTTCGATGTGGTATAAGTTCAGTGATCTTGCACTGCACTTATAAATTAAGTAATTAATAATAAGTAATTATTGTCTGATTAGTAAATAAAGTTGTAATGTTTAGATGCATCTTTACAACATCAATACAAGTAGAAAAATGTGAAACAAGTAGTTTTATCTCCATGACGTTAAAAAATATATTTTTAAATGTTTAATCCCATGATAATAATTGATCATTTGCAATCTGCCAACATCGACACTTCCAACAATTGATCAGTAAACAATTGAAATATTTATTAATTTTAATTACTCTAGGTAATTTTCTAAATATAATTTATAATTCTGTGAAACTCACTTTTTTCTTCTGTTCATTTTATTCAACTGGCGAACGTACAGTTGAAATGCTTTTGTTTCAATTCATTAATATGTTCCATTTAGAAATCGAAACTGTTCTTGTAAATGTCGCTTTGAAAACAAAACATAATTCGGTTAGAGTTGCGTCATTGGCTGCCTATAGGTAACGTGCTTGTTAAAATATAATTAATATTGTCTTTTTTAAATTACATTTGAGACAGCACAGAAAATCAATTTTTATTGAAAATCCAACAATCACTTTTCCTACAATGTTAACTTATAATAATATCATTTACAATAGGGATCATCTGCATTTTATTTTTGATATTTAAAGAAGTTTATACTTGCTATTAACTTACGAACGAAGACTAGTTAACTTATAATATACGCATAACTTTTCATTTTGAAATTCCATTGTAAGTATTTTCTAATTTTAGAAATCTTGCCGCTAATCCATCATTTGATTCATGCACTCATATCACCGATCTAATCCATTATCTGATTGACGAAGATTCAAATATTCGAAATGTTACAACTAAGATTTTAAAGGTGCCGTCTGAAAAATATATTGATGCAATTGTAAGTACGTGTTTCCGTAATTTTTGTATTATTATATTTACTGGTTTAAGAATATATATATTTATTTTAAGAATATTCTTTCATCTTAATTTTCAATATTTTTCCAACATCAGATGTACATTTAATATACATTTAATATTGTTTGTAATAAATCAAACTTTTTTGCTTTTTTTGTAATTTCGTTTTCGTTTATTTTCTTCATTTCACTTGCATATGTAGCTTAAGTAAGTTATTTTTAAATAAATTTAATAAATTTAATTCGTTTAAATTCCGTCGATCGTGCTTCAAAATTAAAATTTTAAAGATTTTCATTAAATAATGAAATTTTAATAATTGCAACAATATGTAATGATATTGGCTTTCTTCAAAATCATTTAAATAATTTAATAGATACATATTTTAAACTAGGTTACTTATAAAAATAACATCAAGCAGAAAATAGTAAAATATATAAATCAACACAATAATACAAAGAATAAATTTAAACTCTTAATTGGCAAATTTTCATGGATGATATACTTTGTATAAAAATAAGATACTAGATAGTTATTTCATAGGAAATACATCATTAGCATGTATTTGGCCCCGCTGGTATTTTGATTTTAACTTGATTTAAATTATAGAAATTCTAAAAACAATTATTAATTTTATTATTTAATTATTAAATTTTGATTGAGCATTATTATGTTTTGTTTATTTTATAATTATATTAAAGACGTAGACTCAGTTATCTGATTCGATTTAAAGAAATAATGGAAATAAATCATGTATTTTTAGATAAAATAAAAATCTTTGATTTTAATTTTTTTAAATAAAACGAAAATTTCGAATTAATGAGGATGATAGCAAAAGCTATTGAAATATCGTGTTTACAAATATGCATTTTTTTCTGTGATATATTTGTAAAAAATAAAATGAACGAATAAAGTTGAAAGTAGCTTATTCCAAAGCATCATAATAAATTTAAATCCATAGTTTAAGTACTTGTAAATCAAAGTTTACAATTACTTCCATAATTTAAAAGCGCAATTAAAATATATTGCTTACATCAATTGTATTACATATATAGTATAATTACACAATTAAAGAAGCAATATATTTTTATTCGTGATGAGGATATCAGAAGATATCAAAATATTGTGAAATGTTTTTGGAATAGACTACTTTTAACTTTAAGTTTTTGTAAACTTTTAAAATTTTATATTCGTTCTAATATACTAATCTATACGGTAAAATATATGGTTAGCCATCGCTGAAAGTATGTGATATAATTTTTAAAGATTCAGGCATTTTTATTACAAATGAGGTTTACTGCTAAACCTCTTTTGGTATGATCCCAATAGCCAAACGAATGTTTGACTCGACTAAATATCCGACATATTGTATACAGCTAAATATATACTCTTAAAATAAAAACGAAATTCGCTTTTATTTCGTTTTTATCTCAGACATTTTCAAGCTAATGCTCGAAAAAGACTGCGGTTATCAAAAGTATGTATATAGTTATTATTAAAACGTGTATGAAATTTTTATTTCTGGGGCATAATTTTTATCCTTCGTTATCATTGATCAGTGCATCATAAACATTTATGTTCAAATAGTTTTCGTTCTGTATTCTGCTTGCTAGACCATATTCTGTTAGCATTTTTGTTAACGGTTACTTTGAAAATTAATTTTCGATTTTCACCAATTTTGTTTAATGGACACGCGAGAGATAAAGTGCAAGAACATAAGGGACGGTGATGTCTCTTAATACTATAAAAAAGACTGCAATCAGCACAAGACAACAAAATCAGTAGGGAGGGGCAATAAATTGTTACAATATGATTTGAGATTAAAGAAAATATCCACGCTAGTTTATTGTTTTGCAAAAAATAACAAATAAATGAAGCGATTGATGAGTATGGACTTAAAAGCCACCACAGTTGAGTTTTATAAACAAATTAAAGTTCTTATAAAGGAATCTTTTGAACAAAACCCGATTAAATTGGGAGGATAAGACATAATATGTCAAATTCTTGAAAGGAAGTTCGATTTAAAAGTAAAATACAACAAAGGGACAAGCCCAAATGGTAACACATGGGTTTTTGGTATAATTTATACAAATTACACACCTACGCTATCTTATCTGTGTATGGTAAAAGGAGATATGACGTACTTTACTTCCAATTGTAATGAATGTATGTAAAACAGGAACGATAATATACAGTGATGAGTGGGCAGCTTATCGAGGAATAACCATCAACCTAGGTTTTGAGCATGATGCAGTAAACCATAGTATTAATTTCGTAAATCCAATAAATAGCGTGCATACTCAACATATCGAGTCACATTAGAATAAATGTAAAATGAAATTAAAAAATATTAGAGGAGCTATTAAGGTAATTCTAGATTTATATCTAAAAGAGTGAATGTGGATGAACATTCAATTGTAGAAGAACTTTTAATGTCATGCTTTATTTGTTAAAAATAAATTGATTTTTTTTAATTTACTTTAGGAGGAAAAATAAATTGTTTCATCCCCGGGGAAAAATAAACCGTTTCATCCCTTGGGTTCAATAAACCAGGCTCATCTGTTTAAGGATGAATAAATATTTTTTTTGTAAATAATTGCATGGCTTGTACGATTTGGAGATTTAATTGTTCATTTGTCTCGAGTGTCACAAATACATATCACATTATCCATTAAGACTAGAACTGCGTTTACAATATTCCATCGAATATAACTTTATATGTTGTCCTGTATTTTAAAATACATTTCAAATAACTAATTATCTAATTCAATCTATAAAATATATCTAAGGTGTAGATCATTTTGATTTATTGTATACATTTTTAGTATTTAAAATTTCAATATTTTTTCAGTTTTTTTGTTTATTTAGTTGACTTCAAACTCAAACCTGCTGACAGTTACGAATCAACTGTTTACGGCATTGTGTAAATATGATTGTATCGAGTGCTTGGCTATAATATATTACTTTATTGAACATGATACATGTCTATCAGAACTAATTGAGAATGGTCTGGCCATTAAGTTGTATACAAATTCACTAAATTGCCGCTTGTTGATTGAAAAATTGTAAGAAAGTCATAACAGTATTTCATCAATACACAAGCTTTGTAATATTACAATTAAATTGTAAGAGCATAAAACGTATACCTAATCATATCCTTGTGTATTTTGATGCGATTTACTCTTTTTGTTTGCATCCACAACACGTAAACGCAAATGCAACCAATCAAAAAATATTCTTTTATAACAATTTCACCATTTAATGATTTAAAATGTCTCACCATTTTAATACAATTCAAATTTAGAAGAAAGTTTGTTGGAAATTATTACCCAAAAATATCATATTAGTCAATCATTGAAATAGTAAAAAAATAAGGTCGTATAGATTGTACATAAAAACCGAATTTTTTGAAAATATAGCTTTTAATACCAAATTGTGAAATAGAAGTTAATGTCCCAACAAACTCATCATATGTCCACATTTGCAAGAGTATCCTTTTTGAAATTCTTTTATTATATTTACTTCACCGCAATTATCTATTGTCCTTGACTTTATATCATATAACTTCATATTTTTTTAAGAAAGATTAAATGAATTTCATTCTTCTAATGGTGCAGCGAATTTTGTCGACTTTCGGAACACTCCTGAATAGTAATTCACGAATATATACATCTAGGACATGAGTGGTTTGATATGCGTCTTTTGATATTAATTATAAAGTGAATAACGGTTTCCAGCAGTAAATTATTAAAACGGTCAATTTAATGATGTTTGAAAATTTGTTGAAAATAGGAATACGAGTTTCGCTCAAAATATCGCTTTTGCTCTAACATTTACTACAACACATTAGTATCCGTCATTCTTCAATGATCCATATTTTTGTCCAATCCTAGTTACCTATTTCATTTTTATACACTATGATTAAGAAATGAAATCAATACACATTTGCGGAAACAATAAACAAATCCAATTTTATTAGATTTGTTTTTTACGAGCTCCTCCCGAGGAAACAAAATTTAAATCAAAGTTGTTAGGTTCCGTTGCAAACAAATTATATTTGATCCGAACGTAATAATTTAGGTAGGTTTTATCATAATTAATTTGATGAATGCAGATACTCCCTTAAAATATATTTGGCAGATAAATCTAAAAATATTCATATTTTTCATTTTACTGCTCCGAAAATCGTTTTTTATACATCTTCTTTATCAGGTATGTCCATATATTTTGTTTTTTATAAGTACCCATTTTTATTCACTTTCTACACACACGTTAATGTTATTTTTGAAATACTGTTATGATCTGTATGAAAACTCGATAAAAGGAGTAAACAAGAAAATTAAACTTGACACCTTTAATGATTCTAGTACTTATTGTTGTGAGACTTTTACTGACGATATAAATGTTGACAAAAGTAGTTATGTCGACGAATATTACATGGATGACGAATACCCGCTGAATTGCCGTAATTTCGATGCTGCATTGAAAGCCATACGATTATCTAAATCACTTAATAGCGATCATACTGATAATTACTTTACAGATATTGCTGTTGATGATGACGATATCAGCGACGACGTTGATTCTTCACAGTCTTTGTCCATCCCACTACGCTTGCATTACTACTCCACTTACGTGGAACTCCTTTGTCTATGCTGCTGCAAAAACGCCGGGGCACGATCCTATGTCTCATCTGAAAAGGCATTCGAACATTTTATGCATTGGTTTCAGAATCCTTTACTCTGGCACATAAGAGACAGTATTTTGATCTGTCTTAATTGTTTCACATTGAACAGTTCAATACAAGAAGAACTTCAAAATAAGTCACATTGGACGGGAATTATACTAGACGACACTTTCACACCACTGTTAGAATTTTATCGTTACTATCACACTAACGCTAAAGCAATTCAAATAAGGATCCATCTGCATATGCAACGTAAAAGCGAAATCATTGCGTGGAATGGTTTCTACATCAATTACTGTTTGGATAGACTAGAAGAGTATTGCTCATTGAGTACGATCAATAAGCAAATTTACAGATTAGTTATTAGAAAGTGTAGTAACATGAAACAACAACTTCAAGGAGATACGTGCAATGATTACAATAGCATCGCAATTATTAACAGAGATGATCACCCTTTTTATTATAATACTAATTCAAATAATCAACAATTATTGTGGCGTGCGAGGTTTTCTTGTGCGGGGCTGGCCAAACAAGATTGCAAAGTTGACAGTATTCAAATAGCTTTCAGATATAGATCGTTGCCACCAACGTTAACAACCTATCATTTAAAAAATCAGTCTGATAGCAACATCACAAATGTGTATCTTTTCGAAAGCTGCTCCTTTACTTTGCTAAATACATTTTTGTCCCCTCTACTTTTTGGCAGTAAAAGTAATTATGTTTGTGCAAGATCAGTCGAAATTGCTTGCAAATATCTCGAATTGTGTGATGATTTTAAAACGTCATTTTCTTTCTATACTTTCAAAATGTTAGTCGAGACTAATCAACGGGTTATCGATCTTTTAGTTGTTTATGATTTACCAATACGAATGCTGACAGCGTTTATTCGTTATCCGTTTTACACCAATATGCCCAAGATTAATAGTCGCATCATGGATATGTTCTTAACTAATCGATATCATTCCGATGTAAACGATGATTTGATCTCAATTTCTTCTCTTTTGCTGGACAGATTAAAATGTGACGTCTCTACGTTTTACAGCATCTGGAATTATTTGGATCATAAACAACGCGTGAAGACGATTATCAATTTAAACATTATCTGCCTGAAGGATGATGATTTCTTATTTTTCTTTAGTAAAATCGTTAATCTTGATACCTCTCCAACCTATTTCGATAATTACTTATGCACCGCTATTAATGATGATCGCTTGCTGCTAAAGCTTAGCTTTTCTCTATATCACCGAATGCTTTCAGTCGAATCGCAAACTAATTTACCATTCACGACTCAGTTTCCTTTACCAACGTCCTATGACTTTATATTGCGGCGACGTCACAATTACGAAAATCCTATAGTTCAAGCACCTGGATATAAAATGGTTAATTATACACTGCACGCAATCCAGTCATTTCATTTATGCCAATTTTTAATTGAATGCAAATTGCATCAATATATTCGACAAATTGCAGAGCATAGTAATTGGGTAAACGGATATCCCTATAAAAATAATCCTTACAAAATTATGATTGAACCTGTACCGCTATGGTTTCATTTTGCTACTGTTTCTGATGACGAAAGTGTAATAGAAATTTCTGATCAGTTTTCTACTGTTTATACTGACGAAAATGAGTCGATTCTTTTCAGATCATCTCCTCTGGAAGCAGACCCAAAACTTAGCAAAATTAACAATCGTCTAAAAATACTTAATGGCTACACAGATTTTACTGCAATCATGAGTACTGTTAATTCCGTAAATCGACTTCGAGAGAAGTATCATATGTTTTTATTTGCAGAAGATCTTTTTACTTGGCCACCGTTACCGGGATCGTGCTCAGTTACAATCAAATTCGCCGACGATCGATCATCATCTAAATACGACGCATACTTACTTCACTTGCACTCAACTTTCTTCTACACTTTACTCCGTCGTCAGTTTCAGAAGTTTTCGTCCAACGACGACAATGCTGACAAGAGAAAAATGATTCGTCGTTATTCTAATAAACATTTTCCATATGATATCAATAGCTGCTCAACACTTAGGCCTGGTAAATACAATGTTGAATTACATTACGTTCCCCAATCACTTTTCGATCGACTTTACTTTTACATTGAAGATGCTGAAACCAAAATGTATTCGTTTGATCAATCGACAATATTGAGTGAAATACTTTTTAAACGAGGAAAAGATGAGCAAGTGTTCGACGTTTTGCATGTAGCCAAAAAGCTGATGTTTCACTCGTTCATCTATGCCGTCTACCAACAATTAATAATTCACAGCCCAATTGACTATAAGTTGATATACAGATTATTCCGCTTTAGCATCAATACAAATGACTCTTTATTGAGTTCAATCCTTACGTATCGATGCTTTAACAATAATATTTATAGCGTAGAGGATTACTCGTATTTTGCTAAAACTCTTCGTCGTTCGACGCAGATTTGTGAGTGCCGCGAATTGCTTTACTGTTTATTTTACATGTTCTCGAACAAGAATGTGGTCGCGGAGAAGATCAACAACTTACTATCCAAAAATTATAATGTTAATTCCTTCCGTATGAATAATGCAAAGCATACCAAGGACTTCACTAGTCCTGAAGATGCATTTAATATTGTCCATTAATCCTTATGATTAGCAAATGATGTTCAATCTAGTGGCTATTCATAAAGTTCTTTGTAATTCGGTAAACGTTTAGTTTATTTTTTATCGAGACGTTTAACACAAATTTAATTTGTTTCATTGAACATAGAGAATAAATGTTTGTTTCAAATTGTTTTTCAATCGATAAACATTAAGTGTTCTAACGATGTTGTTAGAAATGTTGCAATGAAGAGTTCTTGCATCACAACCTTTTGGTTGTGTTTAGACAGTAAGAAAATATTTAGTAATTAAATCATAACACAATTGAACATTTGAATATTAGAGGAAATAAAAGTTATCAGTACTGAACAAATTAAAAAAAATTATTTTATATTTCAGCGATACAAGTCTACCATTGAGTTCTAATTATACCAGGAAATGATAAAAAATTGACTTGCGATTATATTTCAAAATATACATATATTACAAATAACAGAAAACTGTTTTATATATAAAGGGTATCTATTACGCCTATCTGCTTCTCTATATAAAGAATTTCATGTTTCTACTAACTGCTTTTCGTAGCTGCAAGACGGCAAACCGTTTCTGCTTTGATAATTCTCATCATTTGCAGCACATGCAATGCATACACATGAAAAACATACTATATATAGACTAAAGCAGAAAGAATTCTTTATATGCTACTTGCATGACGTAGATGCGCATTCGAAGTCAATGCAGTGAATTCTTTTCAGTGTAATAGACTCAAGCGGGATTATTAAATAACCAGTTTAATAAATTACAAAAGAAAAAGCACTGCTACCTGGGATCCTCTGAGGACCAATAAATTTGGATATATTTAAACTAATTAGGAAAAAAATTTATATTTAAATAATTAGGAAAGGTTAAGATAATATTTATTAGCCCGCTATAGATTTCAGGCAGCGGTTATTTTTCCTTTGTAATTTATTATACATGTCATTTAATGATCCCGCTGAAGTCTATTACACTGCAAAGAATTCACTGCATTGTATTGACTTCGAAAGCGCAAGCTACGTCATGCAATTAGTATATAGTGAATTGTTTGCTCTAATCTATATAGTATGTTTTTCTTGTGCATGCATTGTATGTGCTGCGGCTGATGAGACTTATTAAAGCCTAAACGATAGGCCGTGCCACTTCTAGACGACCAAATATGGCTACGAAATGATGTAGTACTGCCAACACTTATCAGTAGAATGAACTACATAGTGGTATTTTCGGTTGCTTATGTAACTTGTTGAATAAAGGCGTTTCCGACACTGCTTAATTGACTGAGTCTTAGGCTCTTTACTAGATCGAATTGGTGTGCGGACCATCCTTAAACACTAGGCAGAAGTTGTTGCTGAATTGTATCTGCACTCGTTGGATCCTTAATGGATACGGTATGTATAATGGTGGTGCATGGATGTGCTGAGTAAACAATGGTCCAGGATTTTTTTTACAAAATGCGGCATTTATAGAAAATGGTGTTGTTTGATAGACTGGACTCCGATTCACGACTTTCAGTCACTACCATGTCACTTCTAGACAACCACTTCAGCCTCGAAATAATGAATACCCGGCAACACTCATAAGTAGAATGAGGTACTCCCTGGTCGTTTCGGTTGCCTGTGTGACATTGTAAATAAATACGTTTCCGACACTTTGCTTAATTGTTTGAGGCTTACGCTCTTTACCAGATCGAATTACTGTGCGGACCATCCTTAAACACTAGGCAGAGGTTGTTGCTGAATTGTCGCTGCACTCGTTGGATCCTAAATGGATACGGCAGGTATAATAGTAGTGCACGGATGTGCTGAGTAAACAACGGTCCAGGATTTCTTACGAAATACGGCATTTATACTAAATGGTGTTGCTTGATAGACTGGACTTTGATTCACGACCTTCAGTCACTATGTCACTTCTATATATAATAAAGATTTTCTTAAATATCTTTGTTTATAATAATAAAGATTTCAAAGATTTTCTTAAATATTTTTATAATAGACAAGTGAAATATAACAAACAGCTCGCAGAAACAAGAATTAAAATATAGTATTTACGTTTCACCCACACGGGGAATTTTCAGAATGTATAAGCCCTTTGATCATAGACTACTGTCCGACTTTCCATACTTTTAATCGACAATTGGGGGATACAATGAATAGTGCGGAACAACGCTACTTCACTTTACTACAAAAAAACCTCGCATATTTTTCAGAGTCAAAAGTACTTTAAAGTCTATGTTTGTAAAAAAGTGATCTTAAATATACAGCCGATATTGAGGAGAATCATTCGAAGCCGTGCAACGCACAAAGATGCAAGTGTTTTTTCGATATCCGTTTAAACACGAGGATTTAGAGTACTACTTCAGGTAGGAAATATAAGTTAAGCGTCTTGCTAATTGCAAAACACCGGGATCGTCCTACCTTAGAACATGTTGATCATGTACTACTCAATACAAAAGTGAAAGCAAACACTAATTTAAAGATCGGCTAACAACAAAGGCTCCATCACATTAAGATTGGAATGAATGCCGATGGTGCTGCATCCTATAATATCCAGCAGAAAACACAAATGGAACAGCAGTGGATCAAGCCACTGCACACAGATAAACCATCTGGGATGAATACTGATCAGCACATTTATGGATATGGATGAGCAGTTTATGGATATGGATACATTTCAGAATATGGATGAGCAGTTGCCTTTAATTTCTACTAGTGTCAATAATGTCTCTTTTTATTGCTATTTCTTTTTCATGTGACAACGTTCGTGTTATAATACCGATTTTATGTGCTCTCAGATAATTCTGAAGAAGCTCCTTGTGTGTGAAAAGTAAATAATATATTTTCAATTCTTGTCTCTGTGAGCTGTTTGTTATATTTCACTTGTCTACATGTTGGATGATGATGCGATGGTCACCGACGGTACTATTCCACCTTCGCTATATATATTTATATATACTCGGTATTTTTTATAGACTCGTCGGGGATTCGCTAATTGAATTTGGCCGTATAGCTTTGAAAATAAATAGAAAGATCCGACAAAATTGTCGGGTCTTTTTACTTATTTTCAAAACTATATATATATATATATATATATATATATATATATATATATATATATATATATATATATATATATATATAGAAGTGACATGGTGACTGAAAGTCGTGAATCGAAGTCCAGTCTATCAAGCAACACCATTTTGTATAAATGCCGTATTTCGTAAGAAATCCTGGACCGTTGTCTACTCAGCACATCCGTGCACTACTATTATACCTGCCGTATCCATTTAGGATCCAACGAGTGCAGCGACAATTCAGCAACAACCTCTGCCTAGTGTTTAAGGATGGTCCGCACAGCAATTCGATCTGGTTAAGAGCGTAAGCCTCATACAATTAAGCAAAGTGTCGGAAACGCCTTTATTCACAATGTCACACAGGCAACCGAAACGACCAGTGTGTACCTCATTATACTGATGAGTATTGCCGGGTACTCATCATATCGATGCTGAAGTGGTCCTCTAGAAGTGACAACTTTTAATTTAAAAAGATAAATAATATCTTTTTAAATTAAAAGTTTCGGCCACTAGCCTTTGTCAGTCAACCAGTCGTTAACTGACGATGGCTAGTAGCCGAAACGTTCAAATTTAAAAATAAGATATTTATCTTTCACTTTGGGTCAGTTTATTTTACATTCGTAAGATATATAAATAAATATATTTATATTTATTTATTTATATATATTTATTTATATATATAACTTATTAATAAAGAGCAAGAAAAACTATTTTTAATTTTATTGAGTTTTCCGCAAATTACTTGCCTTCTTCCTAGAATAAAATCGAATATTTGATATTTTAAATAGATTTTATTTATTTGATTTTATAATAGAAATATACGATGTTTTCTATGAATATCAAATCAGCTAACTGAGTCTACGTATTTAATATAATTATAAAATAAACAAAACATAATAATGCTAAATCAAAATTTAATAATTAAATAACAAAATTAATAATTGTTTTTAGATTTTCTATAATTTAAATCAAGTTAAAATAAAAAATTTAAATTCAAAATAAACGTCATTTTTATGAATTGACTAATAAATAACAGACGTTGTATCAGAATAAGAATTAGAGGTCATCAGGAGGAACTGCTATGCTATCAGGTTTCGGCCCCTAACTCCTCTACCCAACATAGCAGCGGGGCCAAATACATGCTAATGATGTATTTCCTATGATAAAACTATCTAGTATCTTATTCTTATACAAAGTATATCATCCATAAAAATTTGCCACTTAAGAGTTTAAATTTATTCTTTATATTATTGTGCTGATTTATATATTTTACTATTTTATGTATGATGTTATTTTTATAGTAACCTAGTTTAAAATATGTATCTATTAAATTATTTAAATGATTTTGAAGAAAGCCAATATCATTGCATATTGTTGCAATTCTTAAAATTTCATTATTTAATGTATTATTTTTTATATTATATGGTATGCATGAATGCTCATGCAAAAATATGTTTCTTGTAAATTTAAATATGTCATCTTTACGATATAAATTAATAGTAGTTTTAGTTAATGTTAATTTAATGTTCATATCTAGATATACACCTTCTTTATCATTAATATTGGTTTTGTTAAGAATAAGGCTTTCTGGATAAATGTGCTCACTAATTGAATAAAAATCATTAGAATTAAATACACATATATCATCAATGTATCGAAACATATATTTCATATATTTATATTGCTTAGATTTATTTTTTACACAGTTATGAACGAATTCATATTCTATAAAGCTTAAAAATAAGTCAGCTATAATTGGGCTACTATTACCTCCCATTGGAACACCTTTTACTTGTCTAAATATATATGTCCCTACTTTTAAATAATTTTGATTTATCAAAATATTTAAGGATTCTATTAATTCAATTTTATCCATATATTTATATTTATTTGATGGTTTAATTTTTGTTAGATAGGCGTTATAATTATTATAACATATATATGTATACCTTTTTCCATTTATTCCTTTTGTCTGTTCTAAAAATTCTTTTGTAGAATTAATACTGAAATAGTGTTTTATACCAGTATTAATTTCGATTACCTTGCAATATTTTTTGAAGTGTGCTTTAATTACTTTAAGTATTTTATTCATATAGACAGAAAGTGGTTTTAATGTACATTTAAACGCACTACATATGAATCTAGGTTTTATTGGATTTTTATGTAATTTTGGATTCCAATATAATATTGGTATAGTTTTATTATCTGATTCAACCTTTATACCCTTTTTATCCATTATAGAACAGTGAGTTGTAATAATTGTTTCTAAACTTAACTCACTACGTTCATATGTTGGATTTACATTTAAATCATTAGATTAACCTCTTTCATTAGTATATCATAATAAATAATATTTCGAACAATTTCCCGAATGCTTAATAAAAATTGATTTTTGTCTTGTTCTTTATTGTAATAATCTATAGCAAAAATCCCGTGTTTGCTTGTTTCCATTTTTATGGCATATATACATTTAATCAATTAATTCCTCAAAGTAAATAAATAATACACTATTTGATAATACAATATTCGATCTAGAAATTCTTAAAAATGTTTCACACTCCATTGTTCATAGTACGTTTGTTTAGAATATGAGTCTAGTGCTGTCGCGAAAATGCATAGTACCAGCAGTTTGTTTCTCACAATTTAGGCCACACTGAATGCATGACGAGACAATGCGTTGCCGAGACAATATCTGTGCGAGACAATGCCTGTATTTCGCCACATGTATTATAGTAGACAACTTTGAGTTATCTTTATTTATCAGAATAACATGTTGGATTTTTATGATTATCATATATTTTTGTGCCCACTATATTTAAACTTCCGCCATTTTCTTCACTGGTTCACATTAAGGATTAAAAAGCCACCTTGCTGTATCATTAATTCTTAGTTAATAATGCTTGATAATTGTTCTATAGTAATTTTATAATGAAATTAAACAAATAAGTAATTAAATGCGTAGTGTTTAACTTTTTGATTTGTATTTATGCCAATGAATATGTTAAAACCGGCTGTTTAATGGTTTTGCTAATGATATGAGTTTGTTAACATTTACAACCCTGCTAATTATATAGTTTTAGTTTGTTGTAACTTTCAGATAGCGCGATCTTTTGCTATCAACAAAACTGAATGGAATATCGTAAATGCTGGCAATGCAAGATAGTTGCCGCGTCCACGTTTTTTGGTATTGCGCTTTATCTGTTTTCTCAAAAAGCAGGTGCTAGACGTGCACAGAGAATTTTGGAAATTAGTCTAGGCACAGGTATTGTAATTGCTTACTTTTAATTCTCTCTAATAATCGTATATAACATGTTACATTTTAGGATCATCCTATATGGGTGTAGCCACAATGTTCGAACTGCCGCCATTTCCTTCGTCTGTCGACATTGGGAATGATCGTTAGCCTGCTGTATCTAATATTGATTAGATTTTATCGTTTTGATTTTAATTCGTATAATATGTTTGTGCTTCTAAAATCAATCAGTATATAATTTTTTAATTTTTAAAATTAACGTTTGTTTATACAACTGAGCAGTCATCGTCATGCAGATAATGATAATTAACTTCATTATAACAATAAATTTGATATCCTCTTCCTCATCACGATAAACAAGTTTTTATTACAAGATTTTGGTTTGTATCGTCTGTTTGATAAGATTTGTTATTTTCAATCATTTATGAAAGCATAGATAAGCCGTATAACAAAGGGTCAAACTTTCTATTTGGAATCTTACTATCACTATGTTAAGGATCTCAACTATGTTGAAATCCACATATATATTTTTTAGCATTCCATATTTGGTTTATATGTATTTAAAGCTTAGCTCTCATTAGCACTTAATAAGTATAGAAATTTTAATACAAAATCCTCTCTTTTTGGTAGCATCGTCGTTTTTATATATTCGTTAAATTTTTATATATCAAAAAGTGTTTATAATTTTTACACACGTTTTGATATTAGTGCTCTCGATAACACGTTGTAATTTCGCTATTAAAGCTATCGATAACGGCTATTAGTGATCGCGATAACGGTTTTCCTTTTTATATTAGTCATCTCGATAACTTTTTCCATTTTGCTATAAATGAACTTCACAACGGCTTTCCATTTGTATAATATTGCTGTTGATAGCGACTTTTTATTTTAATATTAGTTATCCCGTTTCAGTTTAATATTACTGCTTCTGATAATGGATTTGAATTTTGATATTATTAATGTTGTTATCGGCTTTCAATTTTGATATTATTGCTGATAATAACTGCTCTCTCTATTTTAATATAAGTGATCCCGATTACAACTTTGATAGATGACTTTTCAGTCATCCCAATAACTTCTTTTCATTTTGATATTAGTTATCCCGATAACGGCTTTTCATTTTAATATTATTGTTGCTGACAACCTCTATCAACGTTTTTTACTTTTGATTTGAGTAGTGCATATCACCAGATTCTAATCAAGGAAACCGAACGACATTATACAGCCTTCAAAGCATCTGGTCACCTATATAAATTGAAAAGATAACTTTTAGGGTCACGAACTGGAGTTCAGCTTTTCAACGTATGATCGACATATTCGTATCAGAGGAAAATCGTCAGCACACATTTCCGTATCTGGAAAATATTACCATCGTCGGTTAGGCAATACACAAAACGATTACGATATTAGCGTATAAAAATTTCTACTGGCTGGCATGAAGAGTATGTTACCCTTGAAAGCGTCGAAATCTGATATTTGTTGAACGTATTAATGTTCTCGGTTAATATTGGAAATAACAAAATTCGTCCCGATTCGGAACTCTTACGCCCTTTGCAAGAACTGGAGAGTTACTTCTATATCATCTCTTAAGCGTGCTTCAGGCATGTCTGCCTTTTATGCGAGATGAATCCTTAAATTCTCAGACGTATCTGCTCCCTTGTATAAAGTAGGTTGCCTTACTTCGAATCATAGAGAGATTGTAGCCTTCAAAAGATTAAATAATCTTTTGTGTTCAAAGTATTTTTACATGTAATTTTTCTTAGTTCCGGTGTGGCGTTTATTCATTATTTCTTCACCTATCACCGATTTTATATTATCGACCTACAGCTCTTGATTCTTTACTGAAGTTTGCATTATTTTATTGTATTATAGCAAAAATCGATTTTTTAATTAAATGCCAAATATTTCGATGATAATTGCTATCATATTCTAGACCATAAAATTAGCAAAGCATCGCAAAGGTCACTTATTTTTGTTCACCTGCTTTACACCCGCTCCTAACAAAAACACTGTATATGTATTTTCAAATAATTAACCAATTAATATGTCGACTGTTGCTATGTTGTAAATTTATAATTTTTTTCACTGAGTAGAAAAAATATCCAAATATAGGAACAAAGTTTCACTTTCCCGTTAAACTTACAAGCGAAAACGACTTTACGATCGAATACCTAAATATTTTATAAGCAATAGCTAAGTCGCTGATCTGGTCTTCAATTGCTTATGTCATTCTCGTTAAAAATATGTATAAGTCGTTTTACATACAGATATATAATACAAAATATTTAAAGTCGATTTGCAAACTGCGTAGCCTATTTTGAATTAAATGATTTACGTTTATACTTTATGATTATTACGACTACGGATTTACTTTTACAGATAGCAAGATCCCTCCCTGCCGTGCTATTATGTCATTGCTCATATGTTCACGTGAGTATAACATCATATACGTGTGTCCTGCACGTAATTTGCTTTCAATGTTTCAAAGTTTTTATTTAACGTGAATTATTGTATCTGCCTTTCAAGTTAACGGTTTTTAATGTGATCAAAATGTTTGTAAAAATAATAACGAATTTACATGGAATTCTATAACTTTTATGTTTTATATCATTGATTGTTTTCTGTTATACGAATTGTAGTTCAATTTCATATTTTTTGGTACAGAAGACTTATTCCAAGTTTTAAAGTTAAATCTTTATACTATTTTATGCTTTATTGATTTTATTCAATTATCGACATTGTAAAGCGAAATTAGTTAATTGCACCTGCATATTTCCTTTATTGTCCCAAATGAAGGTGTATGTCAATAATATTAATTAATAATCATTAATTAATAATTAATTAATTAACAAACATTATTAACAATCATTGGTAACAATCATTTTTTTAAATGTATACTAATTATTAGCTTATATACAATTGACTACGTTTTGATTTGAAAACAGGAGATTTTTAAAAGTAATTGCAGTAATATAGTGCTGTGTTAGCCATGTTCTTAAATCAAACTTGGCAGTTCCTCCTGATAACCTCTATTCCTTATTAGAATAACGTCATATATTATTTATTAGTCAATTCATTAAAAATTAAATTTTATTTTAAATTTAAATAATTAATTTTATCGTATGAAGTCTTGTATAATTATTTATTATTTGTAATTATTTATCTTTATTTTTAATTTATATATAGTATAAAATACGTAAACTCACTTATCCGATAAAATAATTAATAGCTAATAATTGTTATAAGATTTTATATAATTCATATCACGTTAACAAAAAAATTAAATTCAAAATAAAAGTCAATTTTTATGAATTGACTAATAAATAACAGACGTTGTATCATAATAAGAATTTCGGCCGTTTTTCCTCGATCCAACCTATCCTAGCAGTAGAGCCAAATACATGCTGATTACGTATTTCCTCTTATTTTGATTATCTATTATCCTACTCTAATACAAAGTATATTATTTATTATTCATCCATAAAAATTTTCCTCTTAAGATTTTAAATTTATTTTTAATATTATTGTGTTGATTTATATATTTTACTATTTTCTGTTATTTAAATTATTTTGAAGAAAACCAATATCGGTATAAAGTGTTGCAATTCTTAAAATCTCATTATTTAATGTATTATATTTTATATTATATAATACGCAAGAATGCTCATGCAAAAATATTTTTATTGTAAATTTAAATATGTCATCTTTACGATATAAATTAAAAGTAGTTTTTATTGATGTTAATTTAATGTACATATCTAGATGTATGCCTTCTCATTAATATTGGTGTTATTAAGAATAAGGCTACCTGGATTAAATTATTCACCGTTTAAATAAATATTATGAGAGTAAAATGCACATCTATCATTAATAGATCGAAACATGTTTCATAGCTTTATATAATTTAGATTTATTTTTTACACAGTTATGAACGAATTCATATTCTATAAAGCTTAAAAATAAGTCAGCTATAATTGGGCTACTATTACCACCCATTAGAACACTTTTTATTTGTCTAAATATAGATGTCCTACTTTTAAATAATTTTGATTTATCAAAATATTTAAGGATTCTATTAATTCAATTTTATCCATATATTTATATTTATTTGATGGTTTAATTTTTGTTAGATAGGCGTTATAATTATTATAACATATATATGTATATCTTTTTCCGAATATAAGGTTAATTAATTTTACTAACGCTTCTTTAATATCTACTAAATCTAGATTTGTATAAAGCGTACTAAAATCGTATGTATTTATATTTTGAAAATTTATTCCTTTTGTCTGTTCTAAAAATTCTTTTGTAGAATTAATACTGAAATAGTGTTTTATACCAGTATTAATTTCGATTACCTTGCAATATTTTTTAAAATGTACTTTAATTACTTTAAGCATTTTATTCATATAGACAGAAAGTGGTTTTAATGTACATTTAAACGCACTACATATGAATCTAGGTTTTATTAGATTTTTATGTAATTTTGGATTCCAATATAATATAGGTATAATTTTATTATCTGATTCAACCTTTATACCCTTTTTATTTAATATTGAACAGTGACTTGTAATAATTGTTTCTAAACTCAACTCACTACGTTCATATGTTGCCTTTACATTTAAATAATTATAATTAACTTTCATTAATATATCATAATAAAGCTTTTTGCATATGAAGACAAAGTTATTACTAGCTTTATATCCATTTCGTTATAATTATACCAGTTATATTATCATATATTTAAGAAGAATTATTTCCGCTATTTCGAAAATAGTTTTAACTTAAAACTTTTACAATTTAATTTCAAGATCTAAAATTACATTGTCAATTTTTTATTGGCTTTATTTTATATAACTAATATTGATAGATATTAATAAATATTGAGTTTTTATAGAAAGCTATATACTTACTTTCTCAAACAAGAAATAAATTTGCGACTGATAGCAATTTCTATACGTCTTTTTCAAGTGATGTAACGGCATGGCAAACGTTTGCGGACTGACAATTATTGATATTTCAAGATTTAAAATTATGTTCTACAAATAGTTTGAAAAAATATTAAATTATACTCTAAAATAATTCTAAATAAGCACACCGTGTTTAAACTATTCTAATAATTCACCATGTTTGAATGGAACATTTTAATTATATTGCTAATACATATTTTCCAATAAATATATTTCAATTGAAATTATTGAATATTTCAATTACATTGGCAAGTATCATACCTTATTACAGATTATGAAAACGTACATGCATTTATTAATTTATTCAATTATTTTAAATTTTATTCATATAATTCATGAATGATATCTTTTGATAAAATCACAAATAACCTTTATCTAATTTCATAATTTCACAACATAGAATATATCAATTTAATTAATTATCAGTTGCTATTTTTATAGTATTTTTTGTTGCTACAAAAATAGGTGTATTGAAAATGCTCATTCATTGAAGAAAAAATTCAAAAGCTTTTCACTCTACATTAATTTATTTAATAAATTGATTTTATTTTTAACATTGAAGATGTATTTTAGAATACATCAATTAATGGAAATATTTATTCCTGACACTAACTTAATCGTAAAAACAGTTGAATGTATTGTATAATGTTGTTACAAAGGAGTGAAGTGTTATGTTTGCTTCTCTAAGATGAGAAAGACACATTGCAGTAGTATTGAGATTTATATTCATATATATTATAAATGATAATTATAATATCGATGATGTTTATATTCCAAAACTACAGCATTTTAAAAACCATTGTAAGCCTTAATCTAATTGCACACAGTGTTAAAATTATGTTCATACGATATTTACTGCTTTAAATATGTACGGAGGAACGATTAAATGTAAACATTAAATAAAAATGAACTGGCCTATTATATTTCGACTATTACTGGCGGCGTTGTTGGAATAAAATTATAGTATAAATAGATGATTATCGTAAATTTTATTCTGATGCTCAAAGAGGGTTTGTATTGCCTGACTTCATAAATTAGCTCGTAATAAAATCATTCGTCACTCGCTTAATACTATGCTAATAAGGTTTTTGACGTCGTGATGTTTCTTAATTGCCATTAATTTGTCAAGCTGCTCTTTTTTGGTGCAGATTTAAGTGTTTAGAGCAGATTAAATTTTATTTCGCTGTTTATCACCTCAAGTAACGTTTTGTTAACATTACTAATATATATTCAGTTAGCATGAATTAAATAATCAATATTTGCTTTTGTGTCAACATGAATTTTCTTGAGGTTTATGGACATTATTGACACGAGATTTATTGTTTAAAAAATTATGCGGCTTTCGACGATAGCGTCCTTTTTAAGCTAAAATATAATAAAAAAAAACTGTATTACGTAGCACTGATACGGAAGAATTTCATTTTATCCCGGCCCTTATTTGTAACCAGGCATTGAATATAGCTTATTGCAAATATAAATATATTCCTTGATCAATCTCCTCGATAGGTCGTCCTCATTAAATACGGTTTGAGCATGTTCAAACCGTTTGTCGTCGACGAAAGGACGATTAAAATCGACGCTGTGGTCGAAAGCTTTCAAAAAAATTTCAACAGTAAATCTCGTGTTTGCAATGTTCATAAACCTCATGAATAAAATACATACTTTTAATTGTGCGCTAAAATAATAATTCTAGATAATTAAGAAATGGTGAATCTCGTGTTAAAGTTTCGAATAATATAAAATGAAAACAATTTTATATATTGAAATTATATAGTGTCTGTTTTTCTCCAGTTTATAAAGACAACATCGCTACATTTATAAAACTAGCTTCAACAAAAACAACGATACTTATTTTATTCCAGTGTTTGCGCATAAGTTTCGCAAATACATCTATACATTTCGGACTATCATTGTCGCATATATCAAATATTTCAGGCATTATAAAATTTGATACGCTTGTGTTTATTGGACAGCATTTTATAGCCCTGGCACACTTAATTATTAATTGTCTGATTTTCCTTGGTAGAATATATTCAACACTCCACAGTGGACATAAATCTCGCACCAGTATATACTTTTCCCGTTCACAGTAAGGTTCAATAATCATTGTCATTCCTCTGAATACTATTATAAGTGTGAGCAGAGCAATAATTACGTGATGACAGTAAGCTTTCATAAACCTGTAGGGTATGTTTATATAGTTTAGCAGCTTTGAGTATAGTGTATTCTCAATATCGTCGATAGTTTCTTCATCTTGATCCTCATTTTCATCATCTGTAGTGTTAACCGAGGAAAGCACATGTTGACTTTCGAAATCGTTCCTTCTTTCGCGGAACGTTTTGTCTTTCGAATACCAGTTTAGTTTTTTATTAAATCTTATTGTCAACAGGTACGTGACATATGAATGCGCAGAAAGAAAAAACGTTGACGCAATAGCTAATCGAGTCCATGTGCTTTGAGCCCTGTTTGCTTTCGAACTCTTAGATACCAATATGGCTATCGAGATATATATCAGAATCGTGATAGATCGAATCGTTATAAAACATGAATTTCCTACTATTGTCAAAACACTCAGCATATTTCCATAAGCACTAAATGCAAATGAATTACTTTATTGTTTTGTCTATATAAAATATATACATCATATTATATTATATATATTCACTATATGTTCTAAATATATAACTATATATTATTTGTAGTGAATATCCTTCTAATTTTTTATAGTTATTCTGATAATTATTTTGTGTATTGATATTTCCTAAAGTATGAGGTGAATAAGGATTAAAACCGTTTCGCTCAATATTTATGCATTTTATCGAGTAATTTAATTTCTAGCTTGATAATTATTCAAAAATAAAATTTGACATAATGGAATTTACAACTATCTGAAAACACTAATTAAAATTATTCAAAAAAAGATAATAAAAAAACACTTAAAAATAAAAAATGGGAATTTTTACAAATAAAAAATAAAATTTAATAAAGAATCAACGTTAAATGATTATTGCTTATTATTTGATTTAAATTTCCAAAATCTTGATAAATTTGCTGTTTATTAAATGTTCATGAATGCTTTTGTTTAAAAGTTTGAAAATGCAGCAATTACGATAAAATCATTCATTTTAATCCATTCTAAATATACCTATCTCGATCAAAGGATGTTATTCAATAAGTAATTTCTTCATTGTATTTAACTATTAAATGAAAGATCGACGTCTTCATTGCAAATGTCAGGATAATCAATAGTTAAGCTTTAGTAAAATAGTTCAACATTAAAAGCTCATAATTTTCCAAGCTTTTCTAATAAAATGCGCGTGGT
Organism: Pomphorhynchus laevis; assembly: GCA_012934845.2. Lineage (NCBI taxonomy): Eukaryota > Metazoa > Acanthocephala > Palaeacanthocephala > Echinorhynchida > Pomphorhynchidae > Pomphorhynchus > Pomphorhynchus laevis. The sequence goes on along the minus strand of WNNJ02003245.1, from coordinate 18,990 downwards.
GTTTTTCTGCATTTTGTCATGCCCGCTTCCCTTATAGAATGTAACTGATAGATTTTCAAGGCATGCAGCATGTTTAGCATAGAATTTAAATATTCTCAAATGTCAGATATCTTTGATATGACAGCTCGTCAAATTGATTACATTTTTTGTAATCCTATTGCTCGATTTTACATCTAGGTTAAGGGAATAAGTATTTAGATACTATTATCTGCATTCGAATGTACTCATTATCCATATTTGGATGCATATTGAAATTGCATTTTTTTTATTTTCTTTACTCAGTTACATTTACTAGATAAAATATATCAATTTCTCTTAATTTGCTTGATAATAATATTTAACTAAATACTACAATCATTTAATAGGCTTTGAGTGTTGGTTTGTTGTATACAACTTGTTCACTCATTTGAATATTTGTAAGCCACTTTCATTTACAATTTGTCAAAATATACAATACCAATAAATTTTTGTATCTATAATTTTCAACAATTTACTGTCTAGAAATTCTATTACGAAGCGTTCAAGTATTTTCTGGGCATATTTGCATTTTAGATAGTATTTAATTAAGAAAAGGATTACATTTTTTACGGTTTAACTTTTGAATTTATATAATTAGATGTGATCCAATTACATTCTATTTAATTTAAGGCAGATGTGTTCTGTTTCAACATTAATGTTTATATTTACTTATATCTTTAAAGCTTTCAAACAAAAAATGCGTCAGGGTGTTTCATCAAGAGTATTCGATATTAAATTGTGATTAGGCTTGAATTTAAAAATTTACCGGCAGCTATATTCCCGGTAAAATGTTAATTTTCTTCAAGAAAAGTTGATTTTGAAACATAAAACATACAGTTTTATCTATAACGTTTAGGTCTGCTCAGTAGCTTTTTTAATTTCAATTAAATCAAGTTCCATGCCATGCGAATGTAATCTTTGCCAAATTTAGGAGTAAACTATTTAATTAAAAATGCTTTACTTGTATCTCGTGTACCATATTTATTGCTTTAGTCACTCAAGTTATAAAAAATTTCACTTCAATTTTCTCGCTTCAATCATAAGAAGTAGACTTTAGTTTATACTTTTTTTTATTGGTATTGGTCATAAAAAATAGAAAACGCTGCATTTTAATTTTTAATTTCTGTATTTTTAGTTTCAAATACTGCAACAGAGGAACCAGTCGTGTCTCCTGTTTCTGGTCGTATTTTCGATCGTACGCTTATTTTAAAATATCTGGAACACAATGCTGAAGATCCGATTGTCAAGTTGCCCTTATCGCCAGATATGCTAATCGAAGTTAAAGGTGAGCGGTATCTAATTGCTGATTTTTTATAAACGGGCATTGCTATTTTTGCTTAGCCGATCTTACTGCCAGCCCTAAATTACCTACATACTCGAGTATACCAGTTCTTTTGCAAGCTCTACAGAAAGAATGGGTTTGTAAATATAATTTATCTTCTTAAAATGTTATGTCGATAAGTCTTTGTTTGTACACATTCTACAAGTAATATCGTCTCTATACTAAATGCGCCTATTCAAAATTGATAATTATTGAAAACGTTAATTAACTCAATGTATACATTTTGTGTTTTCTAAGAATTTTGCATTTTATTTAATCACGTTCTCAGTTAATTTGCTGTACTTTGTGATATTTTGTAAATATGATGTTAGATATACACATTGTTCAAATTTTATATATCAATATCTTATAATTTTTATTATAGTTTGTTATCTTAATTAAAGCACTAATATAATTCCAGCTTGAATTTTAATTATTTAACAGCAGCGGCATTTTTCTTTAAATACATATTTTTCAATTTTTGTTTCCCCGTTACATTTACTCGGATAAAAAATCAATTGCTATTAACCGACTTGTTAATAATATTTAGCCAAATACAGGCAATCATTGGTTTATAATCAATTATTGTATGTATCTAGAGCTATTGATTGTCTATAAATGTGTTTGTTGTATACAACTTCATTCATTTGAATATTTGTAAACCATTTTCATTTCCTTTTACAGGTCCGGACCGACATTTATTTTATATACTCAATATACAATACCAATAAATTTTTGTATCTATAATTTTCAACAATTTACTGTCTAGAAATTCTATTACGAAGCGTTCAAGTATTTTCTGGGCATATTTCCATTTTATATAGTATTTAATTCAGAAAAGGATTACATTTTTTACGGTTTAACTTTTGAATTTATATAAGAATTATATGGGATTTTTAAAAAAGTGAAGCTTTTAACGAATTACCTTTTTTGTTAAATTGCTTAAACAGACAGCAAGTCCTTGGAATATATCAAATTGAGTTTTCCCAATCCGACAAAGTTCAATAGAAACTCATCACTTGTTTGATTGGAATATTAAAATGAACTGAAACGCTGACATTGCAAACCATGACAACAAAAAGTCAAAATAAATGGTTTTGTCTTTATAAAGTTTATCTTCTACTTTAAACAGCTTGAATGTCATTATTTTCTATCAAATATATGCAATAAACATGCGATGTAAGATATGCATGCATTCGTCTTATTCACTCGGTTCACCATTACTAAACCCGTTAATTTCAAAACCGCGCCAAATTTTAATTCTATAATTTTAAATGCATTCAGCTTTATTATCTAACATTAGTATCGCCTATAGCTTCTCTGATTTAGAATAAACTTGGAATAAAAACATCAAAAAGCATTGTCACAGCGTAAACATATTTGTAGTTGCGCTAGACTTTTACGTTTTAAAGCACTGGGTAAAATTTTTAAAATATCAGTATATATTCGAAATCGTTTTGCCTTCATTGATTTTAATTAAGCAAATCAGTGTGAAACAAATAATCAGAATTTGAATTGCCTATTTTAGTTCAAATTTTATTTTTTCAACCGTTTGCATATAATCGTGGGTGTGTATGTATTTTGCTTTCTTAACAAATTGTAAGACATTGAAATTAAACGTTCAGCCATAATTGTAATCGAAGTATTCGTCTCCACATACTATACATAAAAAGTAGCAATGTTTTTCAGACGAAATCTCAGATATTGCACTGTTTTTCGTTCTTGCTCTTTAATGAACTAGAAGTTCATCTTTTAACAAACATCTTGTTCATAAAATATATTTACACACAAAGCTAGTTATAATATTATATAATATAAAAAATTCCGGATTTTATTGTTGATTAGAATCTACTCACTTATCTGACATTATATGCATATTGTACTATTTAGGGAAAGTGCTGTGGGAGCTTAGTAATTTAAATTATATGTCATTAATCGATTGATATGATAAACTCACTTTTTGAATGGATTTAAGGGATCTTCGACTGGAACACTGCTGTCAAGTTTAAGGATCTTTGTTTGATGATTTCACTATCAGACATATCCTGACGGAGATATGGGTTAGCCCGATAATAATATCCATTAACTGCTTTATTATATTTCATATTATATTTACTAAATTGTTAGTTGATGTAGTATCCTGAGACACATTAAAAATTCCGATGAATTAATTGATATCTTCCCATCTTCCTTTTTACTGCAAAAAGACAAATACAATTTCGACAAAATTGCAATTGTCGAAACGTATGTAAACGAAAATGATCGAAACGTAAATAAAAATAAATTAGTTTTTTATGTAAATTCGAGTGTATAAATTATGTGATAATTGTTCGTTGATCGATATATATAGTACTGTAACAAATAAATATGTAATTTGATGTTAAATGATCTGGGCGGATTTGTATATATCATTATGATAGTCATTAATATAAAGTAGACAGGCTCAACTATAATGAATGGTTTTTCGTATTTATTACAACTCATCAGCAGGAAATACTTGTAAATGCTGGCTAGAGTAGGGCTTTTTCACTGTATTGAAGCTATTTCTCGTTTCAATTTCACTTGGTGTTTTTTGCAATGATACATTAAAAATCGTCCTAAATATTTGATCTTAAAGATTATTTCGTAAATAGTGCAATGGTAATAACACACTTAATATTGCGCTTAGACAAATATTTGTAGTGCATGTCCGGTTCGTGACTCACAGTAATGCAGTACCCTTTGAATTGTGATAATAATGCCGTTTAATAATAACATCTGAGAATTAGATGGCCGTTTAACGATATCCAATTGCAGCTAAAAGTAAATATGATACCCTTCTAAAGAGTGATAGTAACGACAAAACAACAACTATTAAACAACACGCTATTATTTATTATGTACACGTATTGAACAACGTTTAGATAAATTGTCTTCATCAGGACTGACGAAGACAATTTGTCGAAAAGTTTTCCAATAAGCGTACATAATAATCTAAAACATAAATAATGCTGAGCCATTTTCAACTGGTAAAGGTGTATTTTATGTTGTAAATGAAATCACCATTTAAATATTGTCAAATTTCTTGTTTTTGTAATTTTTTATTAATTAGAAATTATTCATTTTCATTTGATTTAGGATGCTATGACATTACATTCCTTTACTCTCCGACAACAACTTCAAGCCGCTAGACAAGGTTATTATTAATATAAGATAAAATTAGATTTTAAATGTTATAGATACCCTTACTACTTTTTATAATTATATTTATCTTTCATATATATAATTAATAATATATTTATTATGAATATAATATCAATATTATTTATATTTCATAAATATACTTAATATTATTATAGCTGTAACCTATTATTCCTTACAATTAAGCTTTGATTAAGCTTTGCTTAAGCTCATCAATTAAACTTTGTTCCTTAAAATTCTTACATCCAGTTTTATAAGAGTATAAAAAGCAAAATCTGTTATATAGTCAATTTAAATGCTCATGTTTGTGGTTCAGTTTTATTGGTCAATGCAAACATTTCTTTCAATGCTCTCGAAAATTCAATGCTTGTGCACTGTGTGCTTACGTTTCCTGTCTTACAAGTTTTCTATTTAACGCATTATATATTAGATGTATGCATTTTCTTAACCATGACTTTAAATGCCTATCTTATAGCTGCCAAGCCTTTATTTTCGACTTAATGTTGACTTTAAGTGAAATATAAAACTATAATGAATCTATTTTTACATTTGTTCATATGCTGTAATCCGGTCTTATACTAATGGAACAATGGACAACAAGCAAAAACCTTTTTAACGTGTCTAAGTTTTTTTGCCATTACCGCTATTTTACTAAATCTTTGACGTAGGCCAAAATTCAAATGTATAGCTTCTAATTTTCTCGTATTTTATTAAGATCCAATTTTCTAGTGAGATATTTTGCATATATAAGGTTTCTATTCTTTAATTTGAACGATGCATTTGCACATGGACCTGAGTTGAATAATGCCATCAAATTGTATTAATTTTTACATTTGCTCAAGATTTATTAAATTTACTGTTGCTTATATAATGAGTTCGATTTCTAAATTGCAATATGTCATCAGTGTAAAGTTACTCATTATTAGCAGAAAGGAATTTACTACTTATTGTATTAAACAATATTGCCCAATTGTTGCTTAAGTTGTCAATTTATCAGTAATATAATAATTTAATAATTAAATCAAATAATCATTTCTTATGATTTGAATGAAAGATGCTTTACAACCTATAAAGTAATAAATATATTAATAAAGATATTTTTTCAAATATGTTTATTAATATAATATGTAAATAAATATATTTTTCCTTATTTTGAGTGCGTGCTCACTTAGCATAATGTCGAGTCTTCAGCTTTGATACGTAGTTATCTCAACTAAATAATAAAAACTTATGTTGAAATACGCAGCCTGAATTATATGTCAGTATATACGTGTAATACACAACTTATATACGTAATACACACAGATGTTTTATTTATGAAACTTTCGCTACTTGCCTTCTAAGATAATATAATATATCCTGTCAAAGTTTTCATCACACGTCTTTTCCGTTTTCTAAAGGTTTACATACAATTATAATTAATAAATAATACGTACAATTTAAAGATTAAAAGTTAAAAAAGTAAAAAATACTTCGTATTAGAATAATATACTCTGTATTAGAATACGATACACTAGATATGTAAATTTCGTCAGAGTAAATAAGTCATTAGACGGTATTGACCCTACTGATATGTTGGATCGATGAATAGGGGCCGAAACTTGATATCATAAAAGTGCCTCCTGATAACCTCTAATCCTTATTCTGATAAATCATCTCTTATTTATCAGTCGATTCATAAAAATTGACTTTTATTTTAATATATTAGATATATAAATCTTATATAATTATTAATTATTTGTAATTATTTATCTTTGTTTTTAATTTATGGATAGTATAAAATACGAAGACTCAGCTAGCTAATCTGATTAATACTTTGTAAAGATAAAGCGCTAGTTGTTCTATTTATTTCGGATATTTGATAATATACGGACTGTGTAATGTGAAGCATAAAAGAAGACAAGAAATCAAGAACTAATAGCAATACTAAGCATAGTTTTGACACAGAATACTTTTTTATGTGCAGTCACTCATAAGTCACTTATTTGTGATTTATTTTAGTTTTAAACTTTCAAATGACCTTTTAATTTAAAATATATTTTTGGACACCAAATCAAACTTTCAAAAATTACCATTTCTCAAGAAAGTACATGATACTACATATACGAATGCCATTTCGTTTCAACTAATTTCTTACCTGCATAATAGGGGATATTTAAATTCTTATCTTGCTCGTGTATTTCCGATTACCATAATGCTGCTTGTTTCCGTTGACAGATTCATTCCGAATCTATTAAAACAAACACTCTACGGTTTTGATTATATTTATAGTAAATCATTAATTGGCTCTTTCTCCGAGAAAAAATAAAAAAAATAGTGTTAGCATCTTCAGAAACTTTTCTGAAGATGCTAACAGTAGTTAGCGAAATATCAAAAAGAAAAATAGTATTATTTTTGAATTTTCGTGAATGCGATTGGCATCTTCAGAAACACTAAGCTTTAACAACTGATGACATGGTATATGTAGAATAAAAACAAAAGAATTTAATTGATATGTTGTTTAACCAAACTTTTATTAGACGGTAATTTTAAGCACCAATTGTTTTTATTGCCTTGCATTGTTGATGCAATTTCGATGTGTACCATCTTCTCGGTTAAAAGATGACGTGTATCTTGCTCATATTCTTTGTTGTTGTAGAATTCAACAGTTTAACAAGTTCATTACATTTATATTGCTTTTATTTTCACTTACCGATATTTAAGAGCTTTCACATTCACTTTATCAGCAAGATGCTGCGTGTCGGGTAATTGCTCGATTAACTAAAGAAGTTTCCGCTGCTCGAGAAGGTAACGCGCATTTATGCTTTAAAATTTTATTTTTATTTTTCTGTAATTTTAGCTTTGGCTACTTTGAAACCGCAGGCTGCAGTTAATACTGCCACGGCGCAATATCAGGTATATTATTTTTCTTCTAATTTTATATACGCTAGCAGCGATAACAACACCAGCTCTATTTAATATTAATCCCTCTTCCGATTGAGGACATATATATAATTAGATTCTTGTTAAATTTATGAATTGTATCTATAATTTGAATACAAATTTACAATATATGTGATTAGTACACTAGTAAAGTACATAATATAATAGACGTTTCATAATTCTAAGGCACTGGTAACAATAAAAATCAAATCAGAAACAGAGACAAAAGGAAAAGAAAAGACGCTAAACTCAAGTTACATCTGGCAATTTGAAAAAATGGTTTATTAATTAAATTTGATGAATCGCACAAGTTGACCGATCAAATTTTGTTCAATAAACTTTCTCGTCTTATGGTTGCCGGTATTTTGTTTAGTAATTATATAGTTAAAGCAATCGGTGGTTAGAGAGTGGTTTGTTACCAAATGCTACCAAACGCGTCTTGTGTTGTTGCTTTATTTTTAATATCCGCACTGCGATTATTTAAACGTTCACTCAAGCTACGTCTTGTTTCTCCAACATATTGGAGGTCGCAGTGTTAGCAATTTGCTAAATATATAATGTCTTTGGTGCTGCAATTAAATTCAGTTATAACGTTATAATTTAGACCTGTTGTGGTGCTTCTAAATTGATTACTTTCTGTTAATTAAGTGCAACATTTACATCTTTTTCGTAAACATCTTTATATTAATATCTTTTTTGTAAACACATTTATATTAAAAAAAATTTTCGTAAACATATTTATATTAACATCTTTTTCGTAAACATATTTATATTAATATCTTTTTCGTAAACATATTTATATTAACATCTTTTTTGTAAACATATTTATATTAACATCTTTTTCGTAAACATATTTATATTAATATCTTTTTCGTAAACACATTTATATAAACATTTTTTTGTAAATATTTTTATATTAACACCTTATTGTAAACATATTTATATTAACATCTTTTTTGTAAACATATTTATATTAACATCTTTTTTGTAAACATCTTTATATTAACATCTTTTTCCTAGACATATTTATATTTACATCTTTTTCGTAAACATATTTATATTAATATCTTTTTCGTAAACACATTTATATAAACATTTTTTTGTAAATATTTTTATATTAACATCTTTTTCATAAACATATTTATATTAACATCTTTTTCGTAAACATCTTTATATTAATATCTTTTTTGTAAACACATTTATATTAAAAAAAATTTCGTAAACATATTTATATTAACATCTTTTTCGTAAATATATTTATATTAATATCTTTTTCGTAAACATATTTATATTAACATCTTTTTCGTAAACATCTTTATATTAACATCTTTTTCGTAAACATTTTTATATTAACATCTTTTTCGTAAACATATTTATATTAACATCTTTTTCGTAAACATCTTTATATTAACATCTTTATCGTAAACATCTTTATATTCACATCTTTTTCGTAAACATCTTTATTGTAACATCTTCTTCGTAAACATCTTTATTGTAACATCTTCGTAAACATCTTTATATTAACATCTTTTTCGTAAACATCTTTATTGTAACATCTTTTTCGTAAACATCTTTATATTCACATCTTTTTCGTAAATCAGTATCATTAAAATCAATTTTGTCTACCCGATACTTTGATCATTTGCAAGGCTCATCTACGATTTTAATAAAACGTAAAATAAAAATTCAACGATTAAAAAATCTTTAGTGTTATGATGATTTATGTATCTTGTTTTTATTAATCTCAGGTTTTGGTTCTTTAATTGTCACTGCTCCGGGATTGATTATGTGTTGATACAATGTGATGCCGCAGTTTTCACTTTGGTTTTATTTAATTTTACCGTTTTAGGAGCGGTGTTGTTTTAGCCGTTCTTCAAGTGTTATGGTGTGCAGCCAATATACGGGATATTCATAATTATTATTTTGTTACAACGTCTGTTATTAATTAGTCAATCCATAAAAATTGACTTTTATTTTAAATTTTATTTTAACACTATATAAATATAAATTATAAAAAATCTTGTATAATTATTTATTATTTAATGCTAGATTTTGATCTAGCATTATAATTGTTAGTTTTTAAATACGTAGGCTCAGTTAGCTGAATTGATTGCTGGTGCTCATACAGCCGCATTACAACTAAATTAGTATACTACACCGGACTTCCGTCTTTTCAATCAATTATTGAATTTTTAACGACACTATTCTACGGATTATTGTTTTTAGACTAAATTCGAATTGCTAGTTCTGATTTTGGCATTACATGTTTAGTAATAATTGCTTGTAATTGCGAACGAGTTTTACAAATGCTTTATATCTTTATATTTGAGACTACTGTCAAAATACAAATGTGTATTGAATATTTATTTTTTATTGAGTTGCTTCTATAATTTAATTCTTGTTGATTAATCTTTTGTGTTATTCACATACTGATTATATTTAATTGGTTGACTTTATTGCATTTAATTTTCATATACCGAGCATTTAATTTTCATACACTTAGTACCTCTAGTGTCTTGCAATCAGAATAATGTGGTGTCCATTTTTATAAAATATTTTCATATATTGCTTACGTCATTTTTATATTGGAATATGTTAAAGCATATTTTACTCCTATTTTCTGTTAAGCATTTTTGGTTGATATTAACTTACGTCATTTCACTTCCAAATAGGTTTTTTAAGAATTTTGTTGTACTGACTTATAACTTTCTACACTGTCGGGTTTCATTTGAACATTTTGTTTTTACATTCTTTGATTTTAGACTTGCAAATATTAGAATATTTATAGCGTCATATAGTTACGGTAAAATTAAATTAAAATAAGTTTGTTACTACTAATATTTGAATTGACGCACACAAAATTTTTCTGTTGAACCTTTTATATTGCGAGTGCTTTAAGTAGTTAAATGTTACTGTGAAAACGCTTTTGCTATCGACCACTTCACTTTTCTAAATGTCAAATTAGCTGTTGTTTAACAATTGACTTAAATTATAGCTACTTTATTTAGCGCTTGACTATATTATGCCGATATCATTTTTTCATAAGCACTTTATAATAACAGGAAACTAGCAGTGAACTTAGCTTGCTTTACATGGATATTGAACATTATAAAATGATATCAAAAATTATAAGTTTAGTTAACCGACTCATTAAGCATGACGCATTCTACCGTGTAATAACTGTATTATAAAATAACATCGTTTTACCGGTTACCGAAGAAGTTGTGCGAATTCTGTCATTTTTCACAACTGAACTATTTGTCGAAATCAATTTCAACAACAGTTTGCCATATGTTATGTTTCTGATTGGGTTTAATTGTCTTTATTTTGATGGATCTTTACATTAAACCTAACTCAGTAGATAATTTGAAAAATAAGTAGTTTTTGACAAACATATCGTTACACCATTTTTGTCTTGATGACGGTAGATGTCGCCTATCGAAAATTGGCGACATCTATTTAATACAAAAATTATTATCCCCCTATTTAATCAATAATTAAAACAGATTGTACAATCGGTTTACAACAATTGATTTAGTTTTTCATAGTTTTTTTATTGTAACAGTAAATAAGGTGGTTTTTTAATCCACAGGTCTTATAAAAATTCACTCAGAATATGTAGTAAAATAGTACATATTTTCCAAAATTCGACCATTATGACAAAATTGCTTATTTTTGTGCTACATTAGCTACCAGCAACATCTGAATTACTCTGTTTTTTATATATTTTTTTCACATAAAGAAAATATATTGTTGTGATTAACTCAAGTCAAATTTATATCTAAGCACAGCTTTTATAAAACTAAGAATTTTACTATTTAGTACTTACTCTATATTACGTGGGCTCTTTATCAGTTTTCGGTGTATAGACTTAACTATTACCGCTGGGAGACGTGTTTCCAAGTGTGACTAAATATCAGCCATACTCTAGTTTTTTCATTAAAAGAAATGTATCGCCAAGGAGAACAGTATCGTCGTTTGGATTTTAAAATGTCGGAATGTTTTTTAAATTTCGGTCATTCATGCTCCCCGTTTTTATTCACTTACTATATAATATTAACGACATATTTGCATTTAATTCGTTTACATTCTTATTTTGCTCTTGTTTCTTCTACACACAGTTTTAGATGAATATCTACCAAGTTTATCTTAGACACTTTTCATCTTAGGCTAAACTTAATAAAGATTAAAATATCCTGTTTTTATTTAAAATTGTTATAAATTGCTCTTATATATCAAAAAATTGGTCCCAATGGTGCTATTTGCAGCAGCTTACGATATGTCAATTCACATTATATTATGAAATGAATATTTGTAATTCCACTCACACTTTGCTCACATATGCAAATTAATGTAATCATCTTGTTTATTATTAGAAATAATTTTTGCATTGACAACATATTCTTAATAGTATTTTTTTTTTGATATGACGGCCAAAAATGTTCATTGCAGTCTTTTGCTGCACGCTAATTTAGCTTGTTTGTGCTAAATGCTTTCGTAAAATTTAACTGTTAATTTGCTGATAACGTTGGAGTTTGTTTCTTTTCAATTTTAAAATAAAAGCATAATGATGAATTTCATTATCCAGTAGTAGCACTGTTTTCTAGAGTAAATTTTAGGTAGCAAATAATCAAATTTGCTTTGTAATTATTTAATTTGTTAATGCTGATGATATCATTACAACTGTTACTTGTAAATATCACAATGTTTTTTCCTTTTAAAACTCATCAAATTGTTAAGGGCTGTTTTGTGATATGAAATATCTTTCAAATATTTGCTATGTTGTGATATTTTACGATAATCGATTCAGTTATTTAGAACAATCAAGTGATGAATGATTCGTCAATGCCGGTTGAAGCCGAAATTCCAACCGAAGTAATTAAAAAGGTAGCGTGCCAATTATTTCAGTAATTATTTTAAAATGTTTATACAAGTATATCCAACGTATACTGTTAATATATCTTACAGAATCATATTTTATTTATATATAAACGTATGCTGTTTACTATTTCTTCTCTTAAATATAAATTTTGGATATACAATTAGTAAACAGTTATTTGTCTAACTAGGTAGATTCCATTAGATCAGGTGCATTGTTAATTTTGACTCCATTCAACCCCTATTGATTTAATATTTTAAAAGTATTTTTATCGCACTTTTATACTAATAAAAATAGCATTCAGCTCACTTACATTTATAAAATTAATCAGCAATGAAATTTATTTTGTTTTTATGCACGACTCATCGTTATCGATCTTTTTTATTTGTCACATATGATATCTCAGAATTTAAGATAAATAAAGATAAATAAATATATATATGATAAATATAAATAATATAACTAAATAAAATATATAAATAAATAAAATTGAATAAATATGCTTCAATGAATAAAGTTTAAGACAATAAAACATTGTATTGTCAGTTTAGATTCGTTCATACTAATAAAATTAATGATTACAGAAAAATTTTTATTTTTCAAACTTTATGTTTTTAAAATAAAAATGATTACAAGATTCATTTAATGCCTTAAATGGATAAATATTAAAAAATACATCAATTTTTAAATTTTCAAAACCTTAATCTTGAAGATCTTCTATAATTCAGATTTCTATCAGTTAAGAATTGTTTATAACTCAATTTCTTTAAATTGATTAATAGATAATATATCATGTATTACAATTAAGATTCTTGAAGTCTGTAATTAAGTTATATTTGCGTCTTAGTCAATATATATATCTTTCAAATATGGAAATGATTAATTTTTCTAACGCTTTCCTTATATTAGTAAAATCTAAATATGTATAAAAATTTACTAAATTCGTAAGTATTAATATTTTTATACTTAATTTTTTAGTAAATATCTCGATATAATGTTAGTTAACTGAAGTTAACTTAAATATTTCAATAAGTCAAAATTGTTTTAAAGTATTAGACAAATTAAAGTTGTTCCAATGGGTGGTAATAGTAGCCCAATTATAGCTGACTTGTTCTTAAGCTTTATAGAATATGAATTTGTTCATAGCTGTGTAAAAGCTAAATTTAAACAATATAAATATATGAAATATATGTTTCGATACATTGATGATATATGTGTATTTAATTCTAATAATTTTTATTCAATTAGTGAGCACATTTATCCAGAAAGCCTTATTCTTAACAAAACCAATATTAATGATAAAGAAGGTGTATATCTAGATATGAACATTAAATTAACATTAACTAAAACTACTATTAATTTATATCGTAAAGATGACATATTTAAATTTACAAGAAACATATTTTTGCATGAGCATTCATGCATACCATATAATATAAAATATAATACATTAAATAATGAAATTTTAAGAATTGCAACAATATGTAACGATATTGGCTTTCTTCAAAATCATTTAAATAATTTAATAGATACATATTTTAAACTAGGTTACTATAAAAATAACATCAAGCAGAAAATAGTAAAATATATAAATCAACAAAATATTAATAAAGATAAAACAAAACTCTTAAGCAGAGAATGTTTATGGATAATAAATAATATACTTTGTATTAGAATAAGATCCACTAGATAATCAAATATCATCAGAGGAAATTCGTCATTAGCACTTATTTGGCCCCGCTGCTATGTGGGGTTGATGAATGGGGTCCAACGTTTGATACCATAGCAGTTCGTCCTAATGACCTCTATTCCTTGTTTTGATACATCGTCTGCTATTTATTGATCAGTTCATAAAAATTGATTTTTATTTATAGTTATTTACTATTTATTATTTTGTTATTTAATTTTTGTTTAGCATTATTTATAATTTATAAACAAGATAAAATACGTAGACTCAGCTTGCTGATCTGATATGTACTTAAACTTACCCCATTATTTCTTTACTTTTAGTATTTTTTTGAAGTATATCTATATTTATGTTATCCATACATTTATTCATAAAGAATATTTTTTCTTATTATTAACTTTGATTGCTCCCCGTTATTCTAGTATTTTATAGTTGTATTTTATTACAACTATTTTATAGTTGTATTTTATCCTAGTATTTTAAACGTGGATTTATTATACAAATTATTTCTTTACACAAACGTATATTTACATACAAATATTTTAGCCTTTATCTCTTAAATTGTTTCAATATTTGATTGTTTTACTGATAGCATGACAGTTGCTCCAGATTTGCTCATATCTTAATTCTGTTATAATATCGTATACTTTTAATAATCAATGCATAGAAATTGAATTTTTAAAATTTTTATCTTACATAAATCTCAATATAAAATTTTAAGATTTAATTTTTATTTGTTAATTTATACGTAGACTCAATTAACTTATCTAATTTATTAATACATATATTTTTAAATATTTTTAACTCGATTTTTCCTATTCCTTTTATCACCATGACTTCTTGGCTTGCGTTTAATCGGATTGTTATAAGATCGTTGTTTTTTATTTACTATACTACTTCTGCCCAATTTCTTGTACCACGTCATTCAATCCTAATGGGTACATGGAATTAAGCGTTTTAATTCAAAAATCTTGTTTTTCTATTAGTTTTTGATTTAATATTGCCTTATTTTCTTCGATAATATGTTCTAAAATAAATAATTTACAGTTTTTAATATCATGTCCTATTAATATCATATGTTTATGAAATATAGTTTGACTATTATGCTGTATATTATATAAACCTAGTTTTTAACATTTGCCTAAACCTAGTTTTTAACATTTGATATGTATTTATTAAATATAAAGTAGTATTTCTTTGTAGTCTACTACCTACAAAGAAATTATTATTCTTAGCATTGCAAGATTTACAAATTTTTCTATTTCATTTAAAATATCAAGTTGATATACTTGTACTACTTTAATCACACTACTTTAATCCTAGTACGTTATATGCTGGTATTGGTGGATTTCATCAGCTACTGATCCAATACATACGTTTCACGTTTCGGTCCTTTTAATTTTGGCTGACGATCACTCGACTCGTCTGCATTTATTGGCAATTGGATTTAATGAAAGACTTTCGCCTTGAATTTTGCAAATTTAATTGAAATCATTTTTGATTTTAAATTAAGTCAGCGTTGGTAGGAGAAGGTGCAACCTTCATTTTGAAAACCTACCTCTATTTTTTAATGATTACTATTGTCAAACTAGTAATTTATAGTAGTTTGCTTCATAATATTAAGTTGATATGTATGTGCAGTCATTTTTATCATTGAAAATTTTTGATGACTATTTTTATTCTGCACGCTACTTTAATCCTATCTATAAGCAAACAGCAGATTTAAAATATCTAAATTAAAAATATTTAGTAGCTACGTGTCTTTCTGTTTTTGTTAAAAGCATATAACTTCTCATTAGTAATCGATTTTTTTTATTTTTTCAGTGTCACTAATTATTTGATCTGACTAAGACCAATTGTTCAACAGGCCTACCAGCAGGGCAGTCGCAGGCTAGAACAACATCTATAAAGATCCACCATATTTTATCTAACGCACTTCGCAACCAGGCCATTGGTCATTACCTGGTCTTTTAAACTTGATCACATGAATCACTTTGCATTTGAAGGTGTAAACATCTTGGGATGTAAACTTCATTTTGTAAATAAAAAAATTAAGGAAAAATAATGTAATTAGGTTTATGGCAAAATTCAATGAAAACTTCTCTTAGAGAATTAATAGGACGTTTGTTAAAAGGACATTGATGATGCTCTAGTTTTAAAAAGATCATGCCGTGACAAATCTATATTTGCTTTACAGGTTTGTGTAGTTAGTATATTGAGTGGCTACTACAGCTACTTCAAATGTAAAGCTTTTATAAAATCATACACTATTCGGATATATCTTTTATAATCTTTACAGTTAAATGATTACTGATCACACATCTGACCATCGTCGACTTATTCGTGGCTAATATTTACAGTTTAGAATAATTTAATCTTGACTTTAGTCTTATACTGTATTTTCAACTTTCCGCCACTCAGCTTTTTAGTTCAGCTGTGAAGATTTGAAGAATTTGTTTACTACAAGTTACTTTGACTCACGGATTCAAACCTAAATAACTTTCTAAATTTATTAATGTACTAAATTGAGTCATGTGTTTACATTTCTAAAAGCAAATTATGTAGGACTTGACATTTCACAAATTCATAATTATTAAGTAAATTTTATAATTTATAAATAATATAATATTCTTAGATAATTCATAATTAAATTTAAATTATTACAAAATCATGCTATCTCGTATTACGTCCTATTTCGTTTAATACAACAAACTTTATTAAATCATATATTATTCATTTATTTATAAACCAATTAAATGCGTTTAGCTTGAAGAAACTGCTGCAAATTTGACAAGAGAACGAAAACTCAGAGGAAAGAAATTACCTGAACGTTTGTGGAGCTCTGATAAGCTTAAAGAGTATAGATGCGTGGAGTCGCACATTGGATTTCACAGTGCCAGCAACCCTGGAATTTTGTCCATGGATGTTTGTGCCTTTAATGCTTCCAGATTTCTTACAGGTTAAAAGTTTTTTTTGTAATTTCTTTTGCATAGTGTTGAGATTCACTTGTTATTCTGTGCTAATGTATTTTTTCGAAATTGTTATGTAATTTGGATCAAATTACAATTGGATAAATATACAAACTGCAGTTCGTAATAAATCTGTTGACCAAAATCGCGTTTCCTCGCTTATAATGAAAGGAGCTGGTTTCAGCATTTATTTCTGCTATTATTTATGAACTGCATGCTAAAACATCGGTTTAGCATTAATAGATAAACTTAGAATTAGGTTTAGATTTCACTTTAACTTAATTAAGCGCACTCTCTTTGTTATATTTACACATATATCATTAAGTTACTTTACTAAAACTAGTTTATAACAAAATTTGTTTCTGATAAACGTTTTCTTTTTATCATTCGTCATGCTTACAGTATTCATTAATGCAAAAAATAAAAGTATAATATTGTTTTAAGTATTTCTATAGAATAATTCCTATATATGATATATATCTATTGAACAAAGCCATCGTGTGTCTTCTTGTGATACGAACTTGAATATTATGCAAATTACTGAAGTCTTAGTAACCCCTATTTAGCAATTGTTTAACATATATTTTACAAAATAGACAAGATATTTATAATCTAATTAACATTTTAGCTATAATGTCCAAGTCTGTAAATGTTTTGTGTAATTTCGGCATTTTTGTCATATAAAGAGGGCAAGTTAAAAACTTCTCGCTTATTTTAAAATCAGGTGGTTAGTATTTTTCGAGTATACGCGATAATATCAGTATTATTTATGGTTTGTGATACTTGATTAAGAGTTCACCTCAATGATTTATAAAGTGTTCACCAAAACCTATTCGCTTTTATATACAGTCGATAGATTTAAACTGATATCTATCCATGATATATCTAAGTTTAAAGTTGTAATTACAGATTGCAATTAAAAATATGCAAATGCATATATTAAATGAAAAGTAATTTTATTTATATTTAGAAAATGAAACTTTTGTTGTATTGCTGGCTAGCAACGTTCATCGTATTTGAATTTATATATATCATCTACATTATAGCATATTAGCTCTTTTGCGAAACCTAATTATGTTTTATAAATCAGCTTATATTTGTTTACACTTATCTGGTAAGCTCATACACATCGACTTTAAAATATTTTAATGAACAGAATTTTTAAGTCTCGACAACTGTAGTATTTTGATTAGCAGCCGAATTAGCTTTCGGAAATCGTTTTTGTAGATGTTTTGAAATTATCTTACTTTCTGCTACAGGTGGAAAAGACAAGGTAGCAAATGTTTTTGACAAAGACCTCGAAACGACAATTGCGGTATTTAAAGGGCACACTAAGAAAATCACAAGAGTTGTTTATCATTTTCGAGAGGTAGGATTTTATTCTTAACAAATTTATATAAGTGTTATGTTCATTATGCATTTTGTTTATCGCAGTAAATCCTTGCAAATCGAATTCTTGTTTTTAAACGTTTTTAGTTTATCGAAGTAAAACTCAGTTGAATTTGATGTATTCGCTTGCAGTTCGTGGAAGATGACGAAATTCGTTTACACTCTCAGTCTTCCGTGATTATAGATATTATGAATGAGATAAAGTAGCATTTACTCATATCACCGCATATATTAAGCTACCTGTGACCTTATAAATAAAAAGATACGTTGATCTTAATTAATTCTTTTAGAAAATATTTGTGTTTGTATGCTTTATCCTCTTTTGATAATTTTCTTTTGCATTATAAATTTAATCAATGAAATAAAGAACTTAAACATGTAATTGTTTAACTTGTTGTTGTTTTAACCATTGTTTTTATCAGGGTTACTTGAAATAGAAACAACAACTAATTAATTTTCTTATTACAGTGTCCATTTACATTGAAAATATTTGCATTTTTTGACATTCCGGCATATATATATATATATATATATATATATATATATATATATATATATATATATATATATATATATATATATATATATATATATATATATTGTTGGTTGTTTAGTTAAAACTAGC
>WNNJ02003244.1:0-21517 GCA_012934845.2 Pomphorhynchus laevis | reverse complement strand
TTATTGTAACAAAAACGTTTTATATTTTGCAGTAGAATAAGATAATTTTAAAGTCATAATCCTTTTAAAACAAATGCTTGAATCATGGGACGTGTTAAATATAGATTTAGTTCATTATAACAACTTTAGTAAATACATAGCAAACTACAATTTTAATTTCACTCTATTATGCATCCGGCTTTAAATTAGTCATATGAATTGGATATATTAATTCCACATATAAGGGATTGTCAATAGGATATATTAATTGAATTTATGGATAAGATATACGGATATAATATTTTAATTATATATATTAATTATATGGTTGGGATATATTGATAAGATTAATGTGTCCTTGTTTATATGCCGATTGCTTATATATTTTGCCTTCAACATTCTTAATTTTAGAGCTGCTTATAATTTATCATTTTATTACAAAAATATACAATCTGCATATTTTGAATTTAATCTTTGTCTGTTTTACACTTCAGTTTAAAAATTGTGTTTATTACATTAAATTATTCTTTATTGGAGCAATAACTGATTTGCTTTCTATAAATTGTTGATTCATCAAAAAATATTTGTAAAGGCATTTTTCGTAAGATTTTATTATAAAGTTGTATTTCGTTAAATTGGTTGGATTTCACTATCATGGTTAATTTTGTATTACAATATTGCAGATATCTCGATCACAATAAAATTAGTAATATTTCGCGCGGTGCATTCAGAAATGCCAATGTTCACCATTTGTAAGTTTAGATTTATTTATTATTCATAAAATAAATAAAGATTTATCTTTTAACAAATTTTTCAAATTGAGCATTTTTTAAATATATTTGATAAAATATACTAATTCATAAAATATATATATTAAACTGATATATTCTTAATATTTTTGTATGTAATTAAATGTATATTTTATATAAAATATCGTTTTAATTGAACGTATATCAAATTATAAAATATAAAATAATCGAATTTTATAAAAAAATTTACAAAATTTTTCAAATTTACAAAAATTTTAGAAAATTTTGATTTAATCGTTAAATATAATATCAAATCGTTATATAATACATTTTGGTATTTCTTCAAACTAATATATATATATCTAATTTAATGCAACAAATTATATAATATATATAATTTAATGTAACATTATATATAATTCGATGAAACAAATGCTTGAACCATAGAACGTGTTCGACATGGATTTGATTCATTGTACCAACAATAGTAAATACATAGCAAACTACAATTTAAATTTCACTCTCTTGGGCATCCGGCTTTAAATAAGTCATATAAATTGGATATATTAATTCCAAATATACGGGATTATCAATAGGATATATTAATTGAATTTATGGATAAGATATACGGATGTAATATTTAATTATATATATTAATTATATGGTTGGGATATATTGATAAGATTTATGTGTCCTGGTTTATATGGCAAATGCTTAAATATGTTACTTTATATATTATTGATTTAAGAGCGGCTTTGTAAATTATCCTTTTTTCAAATATCTACGATTTGTATATTTCTGTGGATGCAATCTTTATATCTGATGTGCATTTTAGTATTTAATAATTTTAAATTTTTTACATTACATTGATATTTAATTGCTCAATAATGGATGTGATTTCCATAAAGTGTTTCTTTCTCAGCAATAATATGTATTAGCCATATTTTAAAAAGATTTTATTATAAAGTTTCATTTCGTTAAATTGTTTGGTAATTTTTGTATTTCTATATTTAGATATCTCGATCACAATAAAATTAGTAATATTTTGCTAGGTGCATTCGGAAACATCTATGTTTACCATTTGTAAGTTCAGATTTATTATTTATAAAATAAAAAACATTTACTTTTTAACAAATCTTTTTAAATGTAAGCTTTTTTCAAATATGTTTGTTAAAATATACTAATTCATAAACTATTCATACTAATAGATTCTTAATATTATTGTATATAATTTAATGACTATTTTACATTAAATATTATTTTAATTGAAAGTATATCAAAATATAAAATATAAAATAATCGAATTTTATAGTAAAATTAAGATTTAATCGTTTTAGCATTTTTAGTTTCCGATATAGCTTCATTTTGATTTTTTCGTAAAATATAACTGGATCGTATATATAATTATATATTATATAATTATATAATTATTATAATGTATTTATTTTTATTTATTTATTTTTTCAAAAATTTTTGATTATATACTGATAGATTCTTAATGGATTTTATCGAATTTTATATTAAAATTTTGATTAAATTGCTGAAACGTTTCGAAAATCTGTAGATACAACGAATTTTGCTACAATCGACTGATAGATCAGTCGATTGATAAAATTAGACGATAGAATATGTTTGTCATATTTGTCAACATTTTTTGAACATTTCAGAATAGATATTATACATAAAGATATAATATGTCTGTCATATGTATGGTATCATTAAATGTTACCTATGGATTTAGCTCTTTATATCACTATTTATTGTTAATCTTATCAAATAGAACTTGACAAAATTATACTTTTGTTTTTGAGTTGATTTAAAGGTCACCAATGACTTATCACCCATCACTCTGATATCTCTGTTTGCTGCCTCAATAGACAGTGATATATTATTTTAGATAATTCAGTTGTGGGTTATAGATCAATACAATATGATTACTTTTTCTGAATTTTAATAATTACATTTGCATTATTTTTCTTACATGTTTGTTCGATTGTATATATTTATTTTTCAATGATATATCATTCTCAGTTGAGGCAGCAGACAGAGAGATCATGGTGGTGGGTGAGATAAGTCATTGGTTAAACTAAAATAAACTCAAAAACTAAAGAAAATGCTTGTCAGATTCAATTTGATTAGATTAACAGTACCGCTTCAAAACTGCTGGTATTTCTTCCATCGATAAGTACATCAGTTAAAAAGAAAGGCTGGCCTACAAACTAAACAAATCGTCAGAAAGTGCAACCTTACATATTGATTTTGTTACTAGTGTGTCTGTTGTAGCTAGCAAACTGTGAGTGCATATTAAAATACTCCGTGATACAATCGGTAATCATAAATGGCCACAAAAAAAATTCAGAAATGCTAGAGCCAGAAGGGATGCCTAAAGATCATCCAAATGATCTGAATAAGAGCATTGTTATATATTTTCCCATTATAAAATATGACTGTTAAATGTAATAATACTGTTTGCATTCAAGTATATAACGAGAAGAAGATTTATTTATCAACCGCTTTGTACGCTTTGTTATAGTAGCAAGTATGATATATTTTCAATTCCAAATTTAAATAACGTTTTTATTATATCAATCCAATGATTAATAAAATTTAATAATGTTTTAATACGATTTTCTTATAAAGTCGTACTCAGATAAATTGGTTTGCAAGAAAAAGTTCTAAGTGTTCAAAATAATTACATATTTTAAGATATTATAATTAATGTATGAGTTGTTTTTCATGAGTGTGTTTGGAAAATCAAAGGATATAATAAATATGAAAACTGAAGAAATTAAGGTTAGTAACTCTAAATCGTGAAATGAAGGAGCCTCCTTTGATTAAAAAACTCGTTAACCTGGTTAACATTACTTCCACAATTCCAATGCAAAAATATCAAGTATTTCAACGAATTTCTGAGAAAATTTATTAATACACAACATAATAGAGTTATAATTAACTTTGCAAGAGTGATGAATAACTACTACAGGACATCCTTTGTATCCTCGGACTTAACCACATTTTTTGCTAAGTTCTTTAATAAAATTGTTCACATAAAAGAACTCTAGTATTAAAGTTTATTATTTCGTCAGTAAAGATTACTAATATTACCCCCGACCTAGAAAAGGAAGATAATGCAGAGCTTCAAAAGAGTTATTCCCGTCAAAACATTCGATTTATTAAAAACAAAGACGACCAAACTCTTCCTATTGCATTCGCAAATACCGAAGAGGACAATACCCATCTCCTGTCTAATGCAGCATTCAATCCTTTTATGGGTTGCAATCTTAACTTTACAATGGCAAGTACGGACAATCTTACATTTCCACATTGTAACAAGTGTCACAAGTGAGGACACTGGAACTCAACATGTGGTAGAATGAAGAAATGCGGAGTGTATAGATCTGATAAATTCGTCCATGACACACAATGCAAACTAGTCCCAAAATGCACGAATTGCGGACTTGAAGAATTGTGGTCAAGAAGATTTTCAGCATTCAATTACTATATGAGAAAACATACAGTAAAGAATAATGTTTACTCTTCCCCGT
Source organism: Pomphorhynchus laevis (assembly GCA_012934845.2). Lineage (NCBI taxonomy): Eukaryota > Metazoa > Acanthocephala > Palaeacanthocephala > Echinorhynchida > Pomphorhynchidae > Pomphorhynchus > Pomphorhynchus laevis. The sequence continues at coordinate 17,244 of WNNJ02003244.1, read as the reverse complement.
AAGAGTAGACAACGTTTTTTCTTAACGTGGAAACGAAGAAACGTTCTCTACGTTTCCCCGTAACGGCAAATTCGGTGTTTAACTCATGCGGACCTAATATGGACGAAATGTTAAACATCTTTAGAACACTTCAATGAGATACAACATGACTAATTTAATTACTGATTGCTAGTTTGGCGAATACACCCTCTAAGCTTTCCATAATCTCTCTTCCTGCTGCTAAATCTTCAAAGAAGAGAGCAAAATCAAATTTTTCAAGTATTGATTCTAAGAGAAGATTCATCCTTCTTCCAAGAAACCAATCCTGCCCTATTCAAAGACAGTGTCTCCTATTACAATTGCCAAGCAGAATATAAACCTCTGGATATAAGCAGATGGGGTCACGACGGGAAATGATTGTTACGCCCGTGGGCAGGTATCTCTAACTTGTTCGGCTGGGTGTAAGTAGGGCAACCTTCTAACCCCTTGTTCGGACTAGGAGGAGGCATCCCACGCCAGCTAACTTAACACAATGTAAAGTATTAAAGATCCTTTTTCACTAAATATCCTTAAGTGGAATTCGGGAGGTGCTTCCGCCCCTTAGCCTGATAGAGATGCAAATGTTATAGTCCTTCAGAGATGCGGTCTATTCGGCTCCCCCAGAACATTCCTCGATTTATCAATAAGCACATCTACATCCAATATACTCCGTACATATCCCCACCTCACTCCTCTTCATCTCAAGGTATTTAAACCCTAGTAAAATCTCTTTAAGATCATCCCTGTTACTAAGAGGGTAACAGAGATTTCTCTCCTCGACATATTACGGCTTCATAATAAGTGATTGTTGAAACCCATCTGCACTGAGCAGTCGCGTCAACATCAGACAACCTCTCATGACCCTTTTTTGCTGGCGGATGGAGGAAGATACGTGTCATCAGAGTGGACTTCTTCCAGGCAGCAATCTAACTCTTCCCTAGAATTGGTAATGAGAGTTTGACCGAATTTAATTCCTTCCTATCATCGCAAGCAACCGCTTGCTTTCGACTACCTAAAGATGGTCGCATATGCAATCCCACTCCAACAAAACTCAAGGTCCTCGCTAAAATGCTACACTTTCCTAATCTCTCTGTTTCCGCCAGGCAGGCCTTCTTGAATGAATACTTGAGCTTAGATATAGGTTCCAGCTGAGCAGGAATAGAGCGAGCCTTGCTCACCTTAACCCTTCTCAGGCTTCCTTCTGGAAGATATTCAAGAAGGAGAAGTTTGTCTGCTGAAAGGATAGAGCCTTGGTTAGGATTGGTAGCACAGACCTTGACAAAGTTTTAGAGGAGTTACTATCCTTATATAATTATGTAGCAACTCAAACTCCCAAACCAATCCCGGCTTGGTGTGACTTCAAGAGTAAGCACTTATCTATGACAGATACCCTAAACTCTAGAAAGGGGCACTTCCGGGCAACTCTAGATCCCACGCGCCACTCTCCACTTAGGTCTTTCAGCTTTTGACAGACAGTTGGAGAAAGGAGTTCGCCATCACAATGCTATTAGCCTATCCGTCCCATATTGCTGGCATAAATATTAGCCGACGTGTGATTTTACCCATAAAGAAATCGATTTCATGCCCTAAAGATCTGCAGGCCATCTAGATTCAAAGCTCCCTCATCACCATTTACTAAAAAGCGCTTGCGCGTAATATCCGCAACCATCTAAGGAGGCGAAATTTAATCCCACCAGGTTTTACGGGTACGTAAAAGATCGCTCGGTCCATTCAGCAATAAGTAAAGTGCATCAATTTTGTTAAGAAAACAATCATCAGCTTGCTGTGGCTGTCTTTCTTGATTTTACTGCTGCATTTGACCGTATTTCCATTCCTTTTGTTATCTCATCTGTCAGGTCTCTTGGGTTGTCTGTAAGAATTGTTAACAGCGTGGAAATATTGTTGTATACCAAGTGATTCTTCTATAAAGACGACTATAATGCACATAAGTTCTACCCTTATACGGATGTGCCTCATAGATCCCTACTTTCTCTAATCATGTATCTTGCCGCCTCCATTATACTCTACAAAAAATCTAAACGCGATCAACATCTTGTTGTATACGCTGATAATACGACAGCCCTGTTCAATGGACGCAAGTGCAAAGATGTAGTCTCTGACATCAGCCATTTCTTTTTAAGAAAAAAATATCAGCTGCCCATATCCAATCTTGTTCCAACTCTTCTAAATCGCAGGTGGTCGTCTTTCATGGAGCCCCTGCCACCAAAAGGAAGCTTAAGAGATTAGCACTTTGTGCACTCTTCTCCATTTTGCAGCATTAACCTCTCCCTTCCCTTCACAAGTCGAGTAAAATACATGGGGTTCACCACATCGGTGAACTGGTCAGCGTAAGCTGACCTGGATAGACTCAAACGTATTCTTAAGAAAGCTAGGTGGGCTCTGAAACAAGCTCAGCATCTGCTATTGAATGGAAAAATACCAAAGTGCGCCTCTGGGGTACTTGGGCTATCTCGGGATTAGTCTTAACTTTTTGAAGAGGACGTCCCCCCAGGGCAAAGACTAAAGATTCTCAAGCTTCTCATCTCGCGAATACCGAGCATAGTTCACCTCGATTGGATACTTCGGGGAGTGAGATAGCCCGGGTAGTTTAGTGGAGATCGGCGTGTTGGATTGGCTGAAAGTCACAGATCCCTATGGACCTGGGGCTGTGACACAATAAAGACTCCATTAACGACATGACTGACTTTGTTTTCTGTCTTCTATTTCTGCATGTCTTTCCTTTTAAAACCTTTTAGTGGTTATATAGTTGTTAACAAAATCTTTATTATTATATATTTGCAATTCCAAATAAAATACTGTTTTTATTATATCGAATCAATGATTAATAAAATTTAATAATGTTTTAATAAGATTTTTTTATAAAGTCGTACTCAGTTATATTGGTTGGATTTCAGATCATCACATTGTCATAGCTATATTGTTGATATCTCAATCACAGTGACATTTATAATATTTCAAGTTGTGCATCATAGGAACAGATGTGTCCCAGTTGTAAATTAATGTATATATCATTCTTTAAATTTCAAAACATTTACCTATAAACGAAAATAGTTTCAAATTACATAAGCCATGAAACATTCTATGAAATATTTTTGAGTATTTAATTTACGTATTCATTTTAATAGACTTCAAACTAATAGATACTTATCGTAATCAGATATTCACTTGATATTTTTCTGATTACCTTTACGATTAAAAATATTTGATCTGTTTATTTAAATAAATTTTCCGGATTCCGAATCAACTACTTGCATTTATAAAGTCAGTAGCAGTTGTGTTTCGTAAAATAAATTTAATTACGTATTTTATAATAAAAGTGATTTTAATAAGAATATAAATTAAATATAAACATTGGATTTTTGTATTATCTTTCTTTGACAGGTATCTTAGCAATAATCGTATCGATATAATTGACGAGCACGCGTTTGATCTCGTTTACAATTTGGTTTTATTGTAATCCAATTTTTCATTTGGTTGCCATATTTACTCTGTTTTTATTTAAAGAGATTTATCGTACAATAAACTTCAGACAATTCCAGATTCGCTTCTACGAAATTGCGATAAACTTAAACAATTGTAAGTAAACAATACAACTGATTTAAATTTATCAATTACTATTTTACATTAACAATTATTTGAAATCAATTGATTTGTCGTATTAAGCATAAAAAGATTTTTTTAAATGTAGGAGACAAAAAACTTATCTGAAAATGTATAAATTATTTATAATAAATAATCTCATCAATGCAAACGAGACCATAATAATTTTGTTAAAATGCGTTAAAACACGTTTGAAACGTTTGCTCAAATTCTAAAACATTTTTAACCAATTTTAAAAATGCATAATCGTAACTGTCCAAGGTTATATTTATAGAACATCATATATTATAGTTTCTAAATTCAAATTACCAAAGAAGAAAGTAGAAGCTTGTGAAATATAGTAACAGTTTTGAAGGTTATACAAAAATACTATTATATTTCATAGTTTTTCTTTATATAATTTTATATATAAAGTAATCTTACATTGATGGAAGGCTGAATTACTACACAATGCAGAATTGGTTTAATTACCGGTTTGGGATGATTAGTGTATTATATACGATTGATAAATATTTGTATGAATTTTGGAATGCGAATTAAGAAATTTACAGGTGAACTTGAAAATGTCAAAAGGATTTTCGAAATAAGCTTCTCTAATATAATTTGCTAAAAAATAATATTGTAACTTTATGATATCAAAAATAAATTTTATAGTAAAAAATAAAGAAAATATTGATGCAAAGGTTAATATAATGTTATCATTAAAATGCGTTTAAATTCTAAAATTCTTGTTGTAAGTGTCCAACGTATTAATAGAACATCACATGTTGTTTTTACGAAAATCAATTCACTTATTTGACTTAAGATGACAGTAGAAACGGTTAAAATATAGTAGACGAGTTGAATTTTTTTAAAATATTATACATTTTATAATCTTATTGATTATAATATATTAACAGTTTTGAATTTTTACAAACATAATTAAAATGTATATCATTGACATCTTTGAAATTAAATAGAAAAAAATTATAATAAATAAATAATCTTATCGATGCAAACGATAAAATACGTTCGAAAGGTTTGATAAAATTCTAAAAAAATTAAACCTATTTTAAAAATACATCATCGTAATTGTCCAAGGTCATGTTTTTAGAACATCATATATTGTAGTTTCTAAATTCGATTTACTTAAGATGACAGTAGACACTGGTTAAATATGGTAACAAAAATATTATTTTATTTCATAATTTTCATATTTTTCATATTAATTTATTTCAATTTTTTACAAAATAGGGGTCCCTCAAATGGGACCCCTATATCGGAACGTCAGGACGGTTTTGAGCTTATCTATAGCCCTTCGTGAACTCAGAAGCAGCTATGCATAGAACAATAGAGATTTTACGTTAAAAACGGGAAACCCATTCTTTGTAAGGGCTACCATATGTTTAAGCTGGTTTAAGTTATACTATTCGTTTAATTATGAGCAATGCTGTTTAACCAATTTCGCCTAAGCATGAAAGTGAAGCAAAAGTGCTACTCTCAACATTTGTGATTAGCCCCTCGTATTTTTGATTTTTTCCGGCTTTCATTATATCTGAAAGCCGCTTGATCATCTTGATTGCACGATATGGCATGATGATTGAATACTACGACTTACGTAAATGTCCACTAGAACCGGTTCTCATACAATCCGCTGCAAACTATACCGAGTATTGCCTCGACGTCACTTGTTGAAGTGTGCTTTTTTAAAAACTACAGGATTTTCTATTCTTTGTAGACATGGTTTGTGGCTAACCCGTGGCAAACTGTTGTTAATTCACAGGCAAATATTCTCTGATTTCATTATGTCGTATAATCGGCAATCCACCAAGCTTGCACGACAGAAAGTATGAAAGACTCAATGATGCGTTGCAAGCACAAGTTAACAGCAGCCCACATTGAACCCATCTATATCGGATGGGTTCCATGAGCTAATCGTCCCTGAACTGTTTTGTGAAAGAATAAATTTTTCCATTTCTAATGGGAAGGTACTTTGTCAAGCGGATGCCCTGCACGCTGTAGCAAACACTAAAGCCTATTGCTCGGTATTTGATAGATTGTTTTTATGTCCACATAACGATCTGCGAAGGCTTGCAGTTTTTAGACCTTTATCAAACGTTTGATACATGTATGATGCTCACGAAGTTCCTTTCCATGATAACCGGAATATATGACTTTACAATTACTAGCCATGAATCATGCTCAATCTGCGATATGTAAACTTGGTCCATTATCCCAATTCCACATAGTCTTATAGGAGAGCTTAGCACTAATAACATGGAATCGGAGAACTAAAATTTTGTAAGGACGGGAAATATGTTATGTAACAGCGATTTACGTAATGAAACCAAAAATTCCTCAGGGCATTTGATTTTTTTAAAAGTGGATACATTTCCATTGTAAAGATTTTGGTAGTCCGATAAAATCGATGTGTAGGTATGAATAACATACATCGTTGAGACGCCGAATTTAGCGAATCCAGTGTTCCAACTTAATTTTTGTATCTTTCTTGATGTAATCGATTATACTAATGAAAGATCTTAAAATCCGAATCGTGACATACTTTTTTTATTCAATGAAAATCTCTTCAATGTCACTTTGTTGTTTTAATGAAGCAGTAAGCATGTTTCTGAAGGATCGACGAAGTAGCCGATTTTTGGCTCCATTTTATGTATTAGATTTTATGCACGTCTAATATTATGTGGCTGTTCGACAAAATTCGCGTCATTGTCGAACCAACGTTGTATTAGGTTTGGGCATTCTTTCTGTATTTTGCAGATTAGTTCTAGTGATGTCATTGCCAATGCAGCCTTTCAAGCTGGTCAAACTGCGTTACACCCTCTTCTGAATATATCAAATCACCACCCACGTCAAGTTGAGCATTGACTGAATAAATATTCTCGAAAGCACAAGCAAGCGCAGGGCAAATGTACCACATATTATGAATAACTCCTCAGCGATTTATACGACATCCTGGTTTTTCATATATTGGCTTCTGAGAGAATAAATGGCGAATTTCACTCCACTATGTTGAAATACACATAGTTGATATACATCAGCAACGTATTGCATATTGGATTAAGATTCGTTTTACATATGATTCTACGGCTGACATAGACAACTCTGATAGGGCGTATTCCTCCTGTTTTCTTCGGAATTACGATTAGTCCAAATGACACAAATGTCTCCAGGAAACTTTTATTGATGCGAAGTTGAAAATCTTAATTGAAAGTTTGCTAGCGCATCTGCTAACCCTAGTAACTGATACTAGATGGCGTTCAATACGCGCCTCCACAATAAAACGTCAAGACCGAACGGCCTGCACCGTCTGTAGTACGTTTAGACGAGCAAACAATGTCATCCGATTCAATATCAAGAAACGTTGTTGGATGATGTTTTTTCACACGTGGAAATAATTGATTGAGTAAAAGCGGTGATTGTAGTTCCGCTGCGGAGGATGCAAATATTTTAAGTGTTCCTTAACTGTAAACCGTTAATAATTTGATGCCATTGAAGTATCACAGTGCATTCGCTTTCCTCTAGGACGGAAGTCGCAGAGTTAATCTTTCCGCTTAATATCAATTACAATATTTTTGTTTTCAATCCTGGGGTGCTGTTGTGTGTTTCGCGATTTTTGAACGTGTTTGTCGTACACCTGCTTACTAAAGCAGTTCTAATAAACATTCATTTTCCAGAGTGGCACTATCCTTTCTAAAGTTTGGCGGATCACCGTTATTTTCGAGAAGGGATTTGTTGCAATACGCATATAATGAACACTTTCGCGACTTTTAAACCCTTTTTGTAGATAGTGAAATATTGATGGCCTTATGATATAAGTCAGCTAAATAAAAGATTGATTGCATTAAATTTCGGGAATCGAAGTGCGTATGATCTCCATTGTATTACATTTTCATAGATTCCATAAATTAGCGCTTATTTTGAGATTTCATTTGCTATCACATCTTGCTGAGGAGATAGATCGACCAGGAAGGATTCTCTTTGATATACAGGTACTGTTGTTGTAGGCTCAGACGAATGATGCCATGGTTGTGATCGTGTTGATTTGATGATATGTATTTTCGCATACAATTTGCAGCAGAACAATTTGTGAAAGGATTATCTGCCCTCACAGATAAAAACAACCTTTGCACTTGGTGGCTGCTCCGTTGAATGAGTAACACTTGAGTGACGACGAAGGTACACTTCGCGACATATGCAATATACTCTAGTGTCTTCTCTGACAGATCAGAAACTGATGTTCTGATTGTATAATCTTTGTATGCATTATTGTGTATATTATTGTAAGTATTTATAACCAAGGCAATGTTCAATCAAGATAATGTTATATTATATAACCAAGATAATGTAATAACCAAGACAATGTTGAATAATTTGTTTATAATAACAAATAATTTGTTAAATAATTATTATTTCTTTATAATTTCCTGATAATAATTTGTTATTTTTCATAATAATTTCTTAATATAATTTATTAATGAAGAGTTTATTATCCCATGTTTGTGCACGAATAAAAAGAAGCATACAATTTTTTGTTAATAAAGCTATCGTTTTTAATCGTTGTGTGTAGGCGTCCATCTTAATCGATCAATTTCTTCTAATATCCTTTTTGACAGCATTTTGCATGAAAAATATTCAAAGAAGTTTTTTTTTTTTTTAACATTTGAAAAATATTCAAAGAAGTAATGAACATTTTTCTTGACATTAGCAGCACAGACAAGTAGATGTTCGTTCATGCAATAAAGACTCTTTTGAAAACTTTGTGGTGATATCAATTTAAGGATATACGCCAAATATAGTGAAGCTTAACTGATGACGAATTTTTCCACAAAGACTGCAGATAAATGTAATTTTATGGAATTAATGTAAATTTCTGGATCTAGCCTTGAAATTATATTTCTCAATCTTTCCAAATAAGTATTGAACGCAGTATTTTTTGAAGATTAAGAAGATCTCGCACGAAAAAGGATAATTATGATAACTTTGAAACTACTAAAAGCAGTTGATGACAAAAATATCGTATCGCTCCTTCAAAAGATAATCATTCTAGCTTTTGGACTGTGGATGAAGCAGCTGCGATTTTTATCCATTTTAACATGTTCGCAGAATGACTATCGAGATTTTAAATATATTCCTGGATATGAGTACGAGTTATAACATTCTAAACTCTCATTATGAAAATAAATTCGGTCGGTTCGACTATAACGGTCACCTCTGCGAAATTTAATGACTTTTTATTTTGGGGTGTTAACTCGAAGCTTGTTTAGCTTACAAAAATCAGAAAATACGTTTATAGCTTGTTCATTATGGTTATATTAGGGAAAAGGATTGCTAGATTATCTACATAAAGAACCGAAACTATTCTTGGATCTTGCAGTCTAAGTTTGGAAGGTAGATCTATTAAAAAGAAAGAAAATATGAGCGTAATTCGCGTAGTATACCACTATTTGCTTTGAATTTTCCAGAGTCGTTCAAACCATCAAAAATTCGTAATTTATCTGGCCTCAGAATTTTTTCGATTAAATAAAGTATAGACACGCAAATATTAATACAGTTTGAGAGTTTACTAAGTAACAGTAAGCGGTGGATCACGCCGAAAGCTTTACTAAAATCGATGAAAGCTGAATAAAGTGACCTTCGATTTCTAAAAAATGTATGAATAAAACCGCGTAGGATATCAATAACGCCTAGAGTGAAACGATTGCGACGAAACCAGATTTGTTAAGGTAGACGAGAACCCTCACGAAAATAATATAGACGATTGGTTATTACAAGTGTCATAAACTTATATGAATGGTTTAGGAGTGAAATTCTTTGCTATGAATCTGTTAACTTTGCGTTTTCTTTACATTTATACAAAACCTTAATCACGCCATCTCTCCAATTTTCTGGGAGAGGTCTACCTTGCAATATGCTATTGAAAATAAACCAATAATGGCCTAGTGTATTAAATGAAAATTTTATATGTTCCACACAAAATAAATTGTAACCATTCACTTTAAGATTTTGCAAACTTGTGAGAACCGTTCCAAGTTAACAAACGGTAAAATCAACTTTTATAGGATCTCGGATGTTTTCTTTGCTTAAATATGCATTGAAAATCATAAGGAATGTTTTCTTGAATTTTAGAATAGATTTAAAATGCTATAGCTACATGGACAGTTCAATTCTAGTGCCTAAATAAGCTTTGTTCGAACAATTTTCCACAATTTACCGTAAGCCTTTGTCACTCTTTTGTGTTCACCATAACATAAACACTCCAAATTAAAATTTCTTACAAGCGTACAATATTTTTTCTTAGATCAACATATTATACCAGAATTTCTTCCTCAGAACAAGATTATTTACTCGTTCTTAATAGAGATTTCTTAAACACTAATAGCCATTGTGACTTATGATTTGATCTGCTAACTTTTGATAGAGGAGTCTTTTGTGAGCAAGCAAATAAGAGTATTGACAAAATAAGCAAGCAGCTATCCTTTAATTTCACTTCTAGCAGTAAACTACACGCATTCTTCAAATAGTCATAATTAATTAGATATATTCTGATAACTACGCTTATCGAGGGTTTTGTCGCTTCAATATGTATAACATTCATATTGTCGATCACTTATAAAACAGGTTTATGCTTTCAGTGTAATTTCCATTAAGGTGAAAAATTAATAATATTTCATAATATTAAATAATATTAGGAAATAATATTTCGAAATATAAACAATTTTTTGTATTGTTAATTTCTGAATTTCATATATGTTGATGTATTTCATTCGTAACTTGGGAATAAAAAGAAATTATGCTTAGCGATCGTGATTTGAGTAATAATTTCTTATATAATAATTTCCTGATAATAATTTTATTATAATATCAAGTATATATAATATATTAAGTATTATATAATATAATATTATTAATATAATAAATATTTTATAATATTTCACAATAATTTCTTAATATAATTTGTTAATACTTAGTGTTAATTATTTTTGAATTTATGTAAATGTATTTTTTCCGTAACTTGGGAATAAAGAAAACTATGATAAAAAAGAAATTATGCATTATAAATAAAATATTAAATAATATTCATAAATTCATAATATTAAATAATATTAGGAAATAAGATCAAATATTAATAATTTTTTGTATTGTTGATTTCTAAATTTTATATATGTAGCTGTATTTCTTCCGTAACTTAAAACGAAATTATGCTTAGCGAGCGTGATTCGAGTAATAATTTCTTAAGATAATAATTTTTTTATAATTTCATAATATTGGTTATTCTTAATATTATTAATTTCTGAATATCAAATGTGTGTTTGTGTTAAATGAAGTTAAATTTATTATTCTGAATATTTAAATTGCTATTTTTATTTAGAAATCTGTCGAATAATTTTATCAGAACATTTTACATGGAATCATTTTATACTTTGACCGTTTTGTAAGTACACGATATTTGCAAAATTGATAAAAGAAATCTAGACTTTTTAAAATTAAGGAGCGCAAATAAATTGTATTTCATTGTTTTTACCTATCGCTCTTCAGATTTTTTATTAGTTAAACTAAAGGATATTATTAAGCACATTTTTTTTATAATTTATCCGTTATTAATATAAAACGAATATTAAAATGCTATTTGTCTTTAGAAACAATTACTTTCATTTCGTTGTATTTGCTTTTAAAAATAAATGTTACCGCACAACTTGCAGAAATTACTTTGAGAAATTGGGTATTTTAAGATGCAATTTCGGGAATAATCGTCATGCTTTCTATCTTGAGGATATTAATTTGAGCAAAAGGATATTTTAACATGCAATTTCGGGAATAATCGTCATGCTTTCTATCTTGAGGATATTAATTTGAGCAAAAGGATATTTTAACATGCAATTTCGGGAATAATCGTCATGCTTTCTATCTTGAGGATATTAATTTTGATAAATTCTCATTCAAAGAGTTATCACCATATATATTATAAAGAATTCCAGAGCATATTTGTTATTTTAAATAATATCATCTAGGTTGTCTGCGGACAATACCTCGTCTTTTCTACTCTCTGATATTAGGTAAATAGTAACCATGCTCATAATTTATTAAAAGGGAAAATGAAATAGAATTTGTTATATTTCTTAGTGAAAAGTATACAAAGGTTAGCTCGATTATTTCGGAATAACCTTCGTTTTTTATTATGAATTGAAATTTCATACTGAAATCAAGATGCAAATTTTATCGATGTAAATATTTTTGTTATTATGAATTGATTTCTTTACCATAAAAATGTCAATTCTCGATAGCTATTTATTGTTCAATAGAAATTTGGGAATTGAATTTCGTGTATTTTTCTAAGAAGAACACAAAAACTACCATTTTTTCTATTTTGTTAATAAGGCGCTCATGAGTGAACGTTCAATCTCGCTAATATAATATAGGCTGCATTTAGAAAGTTGTGTTAGATATTAAATATCATTTTTTATATCGACCTTTTAAGACCGATAAAGATCTGCTAAATAAGAATGTTCACTTGTTTTCGACTAAAACTAGATTGAAAAGAAGGATATTATGTTCATAGAACATCATATGATGTACTATAACAGTACATCATATACTATAAAAGCCTGTTAGCAAATACTCTTCACTTGTTTTAAACTATAAATAGATCTTAAAATTGTATAAAAGAAGAATATTAAGTTTATAATGTATCATATGATGTACTATTACAGTACAAAATATGCATCTCTATCCACTTAATTCCAAAGAATTGTAACTAAGTATGACATATACATCAATTTTAAAAATTTAATATCTTTTTATATAATTTGACTATAATTTTTCAAACAAAATTTATTATTTTGAATTTATACTTACAATTTCAATTATAAACACATTTTTTAATTTTTATAAATCTGTTTGTTTTATAAAAATCTTATTTAATCTCATTTATTTTAAATGTTTTTAAATGGTTGATAATGATCTATTATTGATAAAGAATTATTGGAGCTGGATCAAAGAAAAGAGTAAATTTTTTATTGATATTTCGCACAAATTTTATTAGCATCTTCAAATATTCCATTATTTTGTAATTATTATGTAATTTTCTTATGATGCTAAAAGAGGTTAGCGAAATGTCAATAAAAAATTTTCTATTTTATTTGATCCAGCTCCAATAATTATTAATCTTATTTATAATCAATAATATTAATTTCATAATTAATTACTAAGTTATAATGATTAAATTATATTATTAATTAAGTTATAATTAAATTATTATTTTGATTATTATCTTGACAGTAGAAACGAATATACTTGAAAAGTATTTTTTTTCTTAATGATGATTTTAGTGAAAATAATATTTATTTAATAATAAATAATATTTTATTATATTAAAATAATAAAAATAACAATAAAATATATAAAATAATAAATATATAAAAATATAATAATATTGAATAAATAATATTATAATTATAATGAGAGAGATTTATTTACACCTCGTTACTTCTCAGCATTGGGTGATAAAAAAATAGCAAAAATATCAAAAATACAAAAAGCATAAAACTGACAGTCACATCAAGTCAATCCGGACCAGAGACAACTTAGATAATTCAAAGCAGGAAAATACATGTAAAAGGGAATTACAAGATTCCTTGCAAATACTGCAAATACACAGACAGGACCATTTGTGCAGAGGTATTCGGATGCAACAAAATTTGTCGTGGTATCCATGGATGGATACTCTCCATACAAAGGGTCTCTTTGACGAATGGGGAAAACCCAATTGCTGATGAGTGTATACCGGCGTTAAATATACTTGCGGGCTTATGAGGGCAACTTTTGAGTAAAACGAGGCTAGATTCGTGAGAAAAGCAGAAGTCCTCCCAAGATTCATTGTATTACACAAATGAAGCGAACAAGGTTCTAACTTAGCAAGTGTAGCAACAAGTGATGAAGAACATTTCGCTGACACTCTTATTACTCGCTTATATAACAGTAATAAGGGGGTTATTATTAATTTGGGGTTATTTGGGCTCAAATAACCCCAAAGACATTTGTCGATTTGTTTGAAATTGACCTGAGACAAATCTTGCCAAAATATCCGTAAAGCATACTGAACAATCGGCAATAATCTTAAAATAAGATAGTGTTCCTTCGAATGACAAAGAACCGAACTTCCTGGCAATAGTGGAAGCCAAGACTAATCTTGCCAATTTACTATCAAGATGTTTAGTGAATGACCATTTTGAGGTTAGTAAGACACCTAAGTAGCAATAACTACTACAGAACTCCAGAACATCGGTTCTATAAGAAAGACGATTCCGATGACGAAGGGGGCCTCCTCTTCTGAACTTTATAACCTTAGATTTATTAATATTAACAATTAGTTGATGGATGACGCAATAGCGGGATAAGGCATCCAAAGACGCTTGAGCTGATGACAAAGACTGCGTTAATATCACAAGGTCGTTTGCATAAAGGACACATTTAATGTCGGGAACCGAACCGCGAAGATATTCATGTAAATCAAGAATAAATAGAGAAAACAGCAGCGGGCTGAAAGGGTTGCCTTGCAGAACACCTCGGTTTGCTACAAAAGAATCTGACAATTCCAGACCATTGAATATCTTCAGACGATTAGGTTGTAGAACAGAGTGCAGAAGGTTGAGGAATCGATCGTTAATAGTAGCCTTTTCGTTAAGCTTTCTAAGCAAGAGTTCACGATTTACCAAATCAAAAGCCTGTTTTAAATCTATTAAAATTGCATACAATGGAATGTGCTTACTAAAACAGTTTAAGATCTCGTGTCTCACAATTTGTAATGAATCGAGAGTCGACCGATGTTGACGAAATCCAAACTGCTCTCCAGGTAAAAGGTGCCCACGAAAATGCAATAAACGCATTAGCATCATGTGTGTCAGAAGCTTATAAGAGTGATTTAGAATTGCGATGCCTAGATAAGAATCCAAGGATTTATAATCACCCTTACCTTTATAGAGAATTTTTATTAAACCGTCTCGCCAAGACGTAGGAATTGGAAAACCAAATGAGAAACGCATTGAATAATTTACACCAATAATCTGAAAGAAAATCGACGGTATATTTTAGATGCTCGACACAAAAGTTGTCCGGCTCTGCAGCTTTATTATTTTTCATGAGAGATAGAGATCGCATTACTTCGTTAGATGTGAAAGGCTAATTAAGCGGATCGTCGACTTGGTCATCATCAACAATCGAACACAATGGAAGTCTAACAGGAGTATCGATATGTAGATAATGGCGCAGAACATTTTGGAAATGGGGGGACCAATCAGACAGCGAGATCGTCGAAATACAATTGATCCCTTTTTCCTTAGAAGCCATGGAGCTTTTTTAGCCTTATTTAAGATGTCACTCTCCTCTTTCAACATACGAGATAACTGGAAATCTCTTACTAATTTAACGTATCGCCAATGCAAATCTACAAAACACGATTTGGGAACCAAATTAAATCGAAATCGCTTATTCAACATAACCAAATCATTTTGAAGATTTTTAAACCAAAGTGGTTTATGTTGAACAATCTTTCTAGGTTTCGAGGATCTTACCCTACAGGTGGAAAGAATATTGGCACGCAGAGAAGACATACTGCTTTCAAAATCTAATAAACTAAGGAGATTACGAGAGTGAGATATTTCAGTAAAATTAATGGCGGGCATTCTTACACATCTGCTATGCTGCAAAGAAGCTGATACGGACGAGACGAACATTTTGCACTGAAACGTACAAGTAACGGGTTTGTGTTTTCTCAGCAATCCCCATTTCGAGGACAAATCTAGTTGCGTACGATAAACATCAGCATTTGTGAAAATAAGATCGAGGCAACTCTGTATTATGCGATTCGTACTAACATTTTTCCTCTGGGAAATGTAATCTGAGATCTACTGAATGAAAATAATCGATAAGTTGACTTAACTTATCCTGTAGATGATTTGTAAAATGCACATTGAAATCCCCTGTGATAAACACTAGTGAAGGGTATTATAATTTATTCAAAACTTGTGACAATTCCCAGATAATATATGCAGCTGAATAACAAGGATAAAATAACATGCGATGAAACAAGCATTTGGAGTTTTAAGACAAATGGAGTTTTCAAAAGAGGAGCAACTGTATTTTCCAAATAGCGGCTTGACAGCGATTGTAACACCGCTAATTGGGCGACCACGCCCCCTTAGAATTGCCGGAATGTTAAAAGTAAAAAACCCCGGAATGGATACATCTTCAGTGAACATTGTTTCTGTTAAAAATACAACATCGAAAAGTGACAAATAATCGACGAATCCTAAGTTTATTAAGTATTTCAAGCCTTCAACGTTAAAGATGAGAGAATTTAAGTTAGACTGAGGGAAGTCAAGATCACTCGATGAAAGTTGATCATGGGACACTAGTCACAAAGTTAAGCTCACGTTTTCGCACAAGGGCGAAGGTCCACTGTTAAGTACTAATTCAGAAGTACATACCGCGACTGACGATGACGAAATTTGATCAACTAAAAAGTTTACTAAAGGCTTACCAACTTATTTTTTCCTAAAAGAGATAATTCCGTCTCCACGAACTATATGAATTCGCAGCGGATCATTAATACGACGGGAATGACACTCATCTCGAAGTTTATTTTGACGAACGCGCTCTGAAGAACCAATATCTGAATGCAGGGTAACTCTACTGAAAGATTGTATATGCCTAAGTTCTGGAGCAGCTTTCAAAACAGACTTCACAAAATTTCTTTGGCATCAGATTGCAAAGAAGACTTTGCTGAGCAGAAACCACAGTGGAAGTATTGTGATAAATACTCTCGACTTAATCTGCGAGGTACGATAATTACACTGTAGTTGGAACATGCCTTATACCTACATTTCATTTCCAGTTGCACGGAATCATGTAAAAAGGATAAATTAGGGCTCTTTTCTATTTCAATTAAATTATGAGAATTGTCATTTGTATGAACAATAGAAGATGTGCATAACCCAGCAGTATTAGCACTTGGCGAAGTAATTGGCTTATTCGAACAATTTTGCGCCCAATATGAAATGCAAGCTTTACCAGATCTGGCAGAGACGCAGGCCTTACAAACCGCAGCAAAACCATTACAAGAGCAACATCTCCCAGAAGAATTTTTCGGCATTTACCGTCTTTGGTTATTTTGTTCGCTCTCTGGTTGGCTCACTTCTTGGCTCTTTGGTTGTCTCTCAGCTTGGCTCCTTTCGTTCGTAATCAGTTGTTCTCTCAGCTTGGCTCTCTTCGTTTGAAATCGCATGTTATTTATTGTATGTTATTTATCTAAAACTTTATTTTAAGGTCTAATATATAAAAATATATTTATTATTAATATAATATTAATACAAATATTAATAGAAATAATTCATATTATATGAAGCAAATAAAATATACAATAATTGTAATAATTTAATATTTATTCTTTTTTAAATGTTACTTTTTTAAATGTTTTTTAAAAGAGTGATTTTCAAACTGAAAATCAATATTTTTAAAAATTACGTCTTATGTAAAAGTAGAAACCAAAACATTTTATTATAATAAAATGTAATGTTATTATAATATTATAATAATATGATTATAATTATA